>AWOL01S0009922.1:102838-152336 GCA_000715115.1 Nicotiana otophora
GGGGGGGGGGGGAGGGGGGGTTTGTTTCCACGTTGGTGAGGGTTTAGGTCTTATACCAAGGTTATTAATTAATTACCCACATAATTAAGAATTATCTCAAATTACTTAAAATACTACTCACTTTTAATACACTTTGTATACCTTACTATTATGGTCATGTGGTACCTTCTATCGCACTAGTTCATAAATACCGGGTATTATAGCTTAGACCGTATTTGATCTCAAAATGACAAACTTCGACGAAACTCATTTTCTTCGATCCGCTTACCCTATCATCTTCATGAATTTACTCATCACTTGTTCGAAATAGCATAATGCTTATAATCTCACAATAATCCCATTCCCGAACTTACGTTGATTTAAGACGAAACATTAACATACGAAAATGTAAGATGTAACATCTCATTTCTGAGCTTCCATCAATTTACTTATGGCGTACTTTCACGTACGAAAATATGGGGTGTAACATCATTCCCCCCTTTGGAACATTTGTCCTCGAATGTTGACTAATGCACTTATCATTATCATAACCTATAACTCTTACGAATATTTTAATACTCTTCTTGCCATCTAGGCAATTGTTATGTGAATAATTCCAAAGTCTAGGGAATTCCCACCTGTAGGCCTCTTATTCACACCACGGCCTGTGGTCGGAATTCTTCCAATTTCGTGCCTCTTGCTACTTTGGTCATGCAGCCTATATGACATTTTCCTTATATGTGCACTTATGTGTCTCTCCCCTCCAGCTTTTATACAATCTCTAGGCCTCACTTTGTAAACATATACAGAGTTTGACAAGATGTCCCTCTGAGCACCTATAGGTATACTGAAGTTCTTCGCTCGGTACTTTGTCGAACTTACGAATATTGCTATATATTATTTCATAGGCCCGGTTATCTAGCCACATGATTTTACTGCATCTAAGTAGGTCATAATATACCAGAACTCTTACCTCGATTTATCGTTACTGAGGTCTGCTATCAAACTCCAGCTTACATTTGTTGTTCGTCCCATATGTATAAATCTATGTCCTTTAATGCTTCCTCATGACTATTCATCTTAAGAATGACATCCTAATCTCACCTCATACTTTGTGACTTTTGTCCATCCATTGTTGATTCACCTTAATGTTGATCTACCATCTACCATTTCTAACTTTATCTCTTATGTAACACTGCCTCTAGGGCTCACGTTGCGTCGTGGAACATTTGAAGTGATTTTCCTGATCCAATTAGGGGCAATACTATACTTCAATAACCATATTTCATGGCATCCTTACGTGATTCATCTTATGGGTGAGGGTATTCTAATCCCGTGCCGTCCATGAAATCTCTTTTATTTTTCTTAAAATCATTACTCAATTTAAGGTCTAAATGTCATCCTTGATCTATCACTAATACACCCTTATTCTACTATCAAGGCAGCATTCCATCTCTTCTAAATGTTATTAGTCTTAGACTCCATTGAGTTCATTCAGGCTATACTGAACTTTCTATAACTTAGAGAAAGCATTAGCTCTTTTGTTTTCATGGGATTAATCCTGAGGACTTATCCACTTTCGTCATCTTCTCACTTGCCTTTTCTTATCCTTACTTCTGTTTTCCTATAACCTTGTCCCTCTACCACACTTTATCTTGCAACCTACACATATCTTTTTATACTACTTGCAACCTTCCTTCAGCTTGCTTGCACCAAATATTTCCTTATGTTATTCTGGAACATCAAGCGATACATCATATCGTCTCTAACTCTTCTTTCTCTCTTAACTAGACCTCTCAATACCTAGAAACCATAGGCTGGAAGACATGCCACTGACACGCCGTTATCATTCGTGGATACTGAATCCCAGTACTTCTAGCCTCCTATCTGAAGTATGGACTATTCACAACCTTCTGCATTTTGAGTATCTCGTACGTTGTTCACCTTTAACTTACTTACCTTAAAATCTTGCATCACATCTTCTATCTCTTTCATGACCTCCCTTCCACGTAGGTATAATTCACATCCACAACTTGAAGCTCTATTATAATACTAGCACCTCTGGTGCATATACAATCCGATGGGAGCTTCATATACTGACTTCTTATGAGGATGGTACTCTTCTAACTGGCTTTCTCGTAGAGCCGTTATATAATATTGTTGTTGCACTATATATCTTGTACCTTTGATATTAAGAGTGATTCTGCAATGTTCTTAATCACGATTTCTATAATTTTCTGGGTCCCAATAATCAGACTTCTGATTTACTTCATTGAGGTAACTCTTTAGTTTCCTCTTCCTTCTGATCAACCTTTATGTAGGCTTAAGCTGCCTTCCGATCTGTGGCTCCTGGTATTAGTTATTACTTTAGCCTTTCATGGGCGCTATGGAATATCCATGATACAATCTTCTAATAATTTAATCTTTTGTCTGTGACTTGGGCTCAATTATTTCTTTTCACTTATTCTGTAGCCTTCTACGATTGTATGATTGTCAACATATATACTGCATGGATAATACTTCAAAATCTTAAGTGCGTTCATAACGTAACTAACTCTGGTTCATTGGTCGAATAATTCCTTTCGCTCCTTCTCAGCTTTCTTCAAACATAAGCAATTACTTTTCCTGGTCTTTCTGCCCCCTTGTTGCGTGCATACTTAGCTTGTCTTAGTCCCTAGCTCTACCCCACCGTTTTTGTTTACTCCCCGTTCATTAACCATGATAGGTGCCACTTTATTATGGAGTGCGTAAAGTGGTTGAAGAAGACTACTATTACAAGACCATTTCTTCTTCAAGTTACTATGTTTAGGTTGAAGCCTTATTCCTTATTTCCTCAGCTAGTCTTTCATAATGGAATTTTTGATGTCCTTCCTCGCCTATAATTATCCATAGTTACTTACCTCCACACCCTTGTACTTGTAGGGTTGCTTCTAAGTTGATATTTTGATTGTCTTTCTAGTGGCACTCTCTTTTATCTCTGTAACACTCATATGGTACCTTTAACTACCCCAACTCCTATTTGAATATCTCTCAAATATTACAATGTCATAACTGTGGGGCTGAATTCACTATATTGGGTTTTACTATGTTTATCTTGCACGATCTGCTAACATCGTCTGTAACCTCCTGTTTAGCAATCACTAGGCTATTCATGAATCAATTACTAACTACACGTTGGCCCATTCTCAAATCAATAATCCACGTAATCTTTCTTGGGTTATTTCCTTCGTCTTAACTTACGTCTCGTACTGGCTCCTTATCTATCAATAACATCTCGGGCAGGGACCCTTACTTCATTTCTTTGACATCGTATTTGCATATTGTTCTAGAATCGTAGCATCTCTGTGGGATTTGAATAAGTGCAATCTCATCTCTTTTTCATTTTTTATCGCATTCTTCCTTTACCATTCCATAATCAATTAATTCTGACTTAATGCCATATCACTCCATATTCCCCCTTTTTGGGGCGTACTAAGAGTTAGAGCTATGACCTACCTATAGATGTTTTACCTCTTCATCTTTGGCATCCTTTCACATCATCAATGACCCTTATTCGCCTTGCGGTAATCCTTATATACCAAGAATAACAACATTCCTTACAGTACCTTAAGCTTAACTTTGCTCACATTGCTTGATTTAGGGAAGCGTCTTCTTGAATGACGTTTCTCTGAGTTTCTTATGAATGACGTTAATAAACGGGCTGAACCGGGCTGTAGCCCGTTAACAACCCGTTAACGGGTTAACGAGCTGAATCGAGTTGTAGCCCGTTAAAAACCTGTTCGATTGAAACCCGCTCCCTGCCCAACCCGTCCCATCCCGCCCCCACGCTACAGTATCGGGCTGAACCGTGCTGGACCAGGCTATAAATGGGTCAGCCCGGCCCGATTAACAGGTATAGTAATACTGTCATAGCTTACTCATATTTCTTCATTAACTCTCTTCTTATTTCCCGTTAACATCTATGTCTATCACTTTATCTGAAAATTCCAACAAGACATCCCTTTGCTTTTATCTCCCCTTGCTCCATCCCTTATCTCTTCGGGTTGCCTAACATTCCCGTTCTACTAGGGACGGGAGCCACACTAAAGTAATATTTATCCCTTCAAGACTTCCAGTGCCTATCTTTGTAGTACTCATATCTAGCTGTACTATTTTAGAGAGCACCGTCTGGGTGTCTCACAAGGAAATTTATTAGCACATTTGCAATATCCTTTGGAAATGTCAACTAACACAAACAATCGACCCGTTATTTTGGGTCACTCTAACCCTAGCCAGATTCTGATATCCTGTCATTCTCTTAAACCATATATATTAGCTCCCATAGGGCATAACTTGAGATTGGTGTGGCCAATTGTACATACCTCTGTTACTATTGAAGGTAACTCAAAAGGCTTATATTCCTCTCCCTAAATTGTAAATACTGTTAACCTTCATTAACTGGATGTCTCGTACGCTTCTTCATCTTGCTTCTTTTGCTTGTTGAAACTTGTATTTATCTTCTGAATCTCTCATTGTCTTTCACCATAAATGTGGATAGATATTCTTGCCTTAAGGCTTCTTATCAAGAGGTTTACACGTCTTAGTATACACATGATCTACTGAAGACCTTACATTTACTCATCATAAGCATCATGAAAAATCGAGTTCCTCTGACTCAACTCTTCCACAATTATATCTATTACCAACCGTCTTTCTGTATCTAGGCATCGTCGTATTATGAATAAGATAGAGTTTAGGAAATTGAGTTCTTACAACTGAGCTCTACCACACGATCTAGAGTAAGAAGAAAGAGTGACAGTCCTAAATGCCCTGTAGCCTCCTGCATATAAGTGTGGTGCACGACACACCTACAAACAAGACTCTACTAGACACGGCTTGTAAACTCCCTAGGACAAAACGGCTTAGATACCACTTTTGTAACGACCCAAACCGACGGGCCGTGATGGGCACCCGGTACCTTACTCAATCGAGTACCAATATATCGTATCTTCTCATATCGTTCTAACATAGGTAAATGAGACGGAAAGGATGTCGTAGGATAACTAGAATAAAACATGTAGTACCAACTTATACATAAGACATACGGGCCTATAAGACCAAAATGATAACTCGTACACTGAATATAGGCCGACAAGGCCATACATTCTTTTACGTACATGACATATATCTACAAGCCTCTAAGAGTACATAAGTATCATAAAGTTCGGGACAGGCCCTGCCATACTAATGAACATACGTCCTAGTCATAGTGACCAAATAAGAAACTTTGGAGCAAATGGAGCGCACCAACATCTTCCGTTGAGCTGATAAGCTACTTGGAGCACTCTCAACCTATCTATCGGGACCTGCGGGCATGAAACGCAGTGTCCCCAGGCAAAAGGGACGTCAGTACAAAATAATGCACCGAGTATGTAAGGAAATATACTGAAAGCTGAAACTGAACAGATAATATAATAATTAAAAGTAACTGGGAGTCAAAGATAATCTGAAGATATGCTTATCTGCTGTTACTGACTCAACTCTCTCAATATAGTGAGTAAAATAGTTGTCCGGCCCTATAAGGCTCGGTATATATACAACTGCTCTGCCGTAGTAGGCTCACTCATAGGCGCTCTGCCACACTAGGCTGTGTATCTCAGTCAACTGGGCTCGCTCATAGGCTCACGGCCACAGTACGCTCGGTATATAACTTACCATCTTATCAGAGGTTGACCAATAGGGGCCTGCCCATCGATTATAGCTCGATGGTAATGAAAATATTGTAATACTGTAAATATAGGCTCTCTGCTCTCTTGTCTGGTAGACGACAATACTCAATTAAATATGAAGTTTCGATAAGGAGAATACTATCATTTATGAGACTATGATAATGTATATAAATTCGGGAGTATGAACTTCTCTTTATGCCTCATTATCAAACACATGTAATTACGAGATAATGCCAAAATGAAAGAAAGTTTAGCCTTAACATACCTGAGTTGATTCTCTTGGCAATCCCTCTAACATACGTTGATTGCGACAACACATAACGACGGATCGAAGAAGGGGAAAAAGCCATATGATATTCTTGAGAAAGATTATACCGGGCTCCCTTAGAATTGCAAATCACGTTGCTATTATGTTATGTAATCTTGAGAAAGAGAATTCCATCCGTTATGTAATATTGATGTTACGTTATGTAATCTTAAGAAAGAGAATTCCATCCGTTGTGTATTTCCTCTTAATGAATTAGGGGAGGTATTTTCTTTTATTAAAGAGAGTGGGCCCCACTTTTCAAGCTTGGTGTCACCTACTCTTTTCAAGTGTGCCACCTTTAATTCTCTTTCAAGAGTCATAACATGGGAAGGGGGGTGCTGCCACGTTGGGGATGGGTTAGGTCTTATCCCAAGGTTATTAATTAATTACCCACTAATTTTAATTATGTTAACTCCCCCATTAACCAATAATCCACATAATTAAGAATTATCTCAAATTATTTAAAATACTACTCACTTTTAATACACTGTGTACACCTTACTATTATGGTCATGTGGTACCTTGTATGGCACTAATCCATAAATATCAGGTATTTTAGTTCGGGTCGTATTTTATCCCAAAATGTCAAACTTCGACGAAAATTCATTTTCTTCGATTTACTTACCCTCTCACCTTCACGAATTTACTTATCCCTTGTTTGAAATAGGGTAATACTTATAATCCCAACATAATCTCATTCCCGAGCTTACGCCGATTAACTTATGACGAAACTTGAACATACGAAAATGCGGGATATAACATCTCATTTCCGAGCTTCCATCAATTTACTTATGGCGTACTTGCACGTACGAAAACATGGGGTGTAACATNTGCCACGTTGGGGAGGGGTTAGGTCTTATCCCAAGGTTATTAATTAATTACCCACTAATTTTAATTAACTTGTTAATTCCCCCATTAACCAATAATCCACATAATTAAGAAATATCTCAAATTACTTAAAATACTACTCACTTTTAATACACGTTGTACACCTTACTATTATGGTCATGTGGTATCTTGTATCGCACTAGTCCATAAATATCGGGTATTATAGCTTGGACCGTATTTTACCCAAAATGACAAACTTCGACGAAACGCATTTTCGTCGATCCGCTTACCCTCTCACCTCCACGAATTTACTCATCACTTGTTTGAAATTGCATAATGCTTATAATCTTACAATAATCCCATTCCCGAACTTTCGTTGATTTAAGACGAAACCTTAACATACGAAAATGCAGGATGTAACATCTCATTTATGAGCTTCTATAAATTTACTTATGGAGTAATTTCACGTACGAAAATATGGGGTGTAACAAGTCAATATACCTATGACAACATCTGGAGAAGCATGTACACTCTGGAGACTACTCATAGCATAGAAACGGCTGGGTCCTCCTGAACTCTGCGCTCCACCCCTAGTTGCACCACGCCCTGCTGGTGCTGGAGTGCCTCGATCTGGAGGGGGTGCTGAAGATGTAGCAGCTGCAAAACTGGATGGATGTACTGTGCCCCTACCCGCACCCTGGCGGGATGAACGATACTCTCTCAAAATATGACCCCTTAATCTACACCCGTAACATACCGGTAGATCCTGGTAGTAGATCCCCATATGCATCCTCCCACACTTGGGGCATGGGGGCCTCCGCTGCTGCTGGAATCTCCCTCCTGATCGACCCTAATGGTGGGGCTTCTTGCTGCCCTGACTGGGCCTGAAGCAAATCCCCTGCTGTTGACTGTGCCCCGCTGGCGGTGCATTGGCTGAAGACTGAGCATAAAACTGGGATGGCCCTGATGACCCTCCCCTAAAAACTGATCTTCCACAACCAAACGAATCTCCAGGGTTGCCCGTGGACCGGGCCTTGCTGGTACCCTCTCGCTCCCTTCTGTTCTTCTACTTATGGTCCTCTGTAGCTTGAGCAAATTCTACCATTTTCCCATAGTTCATATCTAAATTCAAGGCAGTTGTAGCAGCCTCATTAATAACCAAAGGGCTAAGGCCCTGCACAAATCGACGCACTCTGGCTTCTATCATGTGAATAGCATATTTTGACAGACGCGCAAACTCCATGTGATACTCCCACACACTCCTACTTCCTTGCTTAAGGTTTTCAAACTCTGCGGCACGAGCTGCCCTAGTCTCGACCGGCAAGAAATGGTCCTTGAAAGCATCAGAAAACTCACTCCACCTCGCTGGAGGGCTCCCCTTCTCCCGAGAGTCCTCTCACATCTCGAACCAAGAATAGGCCACCCCTTTCAGGCGGTAGTCGGCCAACTCCACTCCCTCCGTCTTAGTAGCACGCATAACCCAGAGAGTCTTATGAATCTCATCAATGAAGTCCTATGGGTCCTTCTCGGGATTATCACCCGTGAACACCAGAGAATCCAACTGCATAAACCTATTCACCCTAGAACTAGTAGAATCCCCTTGTGGGCTAGAAGGTGTGGGTGCAACATTCGACCTTTAGGCCTGAGAAGACACTATCTGAGTCAGCATTTGAATAGCTTCCCTAAGATCCCCATCAGAAATACCAAAACCGGAAGCTGGGGCTGGAGGTGGAACAGGAATATCAGGTGGAGGAATCGTCGCACCCTCAGTAGGTGTAGGGACTGATGTGGCCTAGCCAGGTGTAGTGGAATCAGGCAGTGAAGTAGTCGGCGGATTATCCTTACCCCTCTGGTATTCACCCGTATCATCAAATAAAGGGTCAACTACCACTCCTGAAGTAGCATTGGCCCCTTGGCCAGTTCTTGCTCTCTTCTTAGGTGCCATATACTGAAAGTTAAAGGGATGCACGAGTTAGAGGAGGAACAGTTGCACAATCCAGAATATCGAAGAAGGGTATTGTTCCTAAATGTCCAAGTAGGCTCCAACTTATAGATGTGGTCGACAACACATCGATAAGAAGGACTCTACCAGACACGGCTCTGAGACATCCTAGGACACTTTAAAACCTTAGGTCCTGAGAAGGACTCTACCAGACACGGCTCTGAGACATCCTAGGACACTTTAAAACCTTAGGTCCTGAGAAGGACTCTACCAGACACGGCTCTGAGACATCCTAGGACACTTTAAAACCTTAGGCTCTGATACCAAGTTTGTCTCAGGAAGTGCGACCGGCGCTCAACCGAGTAGACCCGGTCGAGCAAGCCTGTTAAACACTATCTACCCGACTCACCTATGATCCAGAGAAGGCATGCTCTTATTAGTTATGCAGTAGAAAGTTCATACATATATACCTTACTAAGTCATTTCATTTTGTTACCTCATTGTTAAGTTTCGAAATACATACTTCCCTATGACTGAGTGGAACAAGAGCCCAGAACACAACATGATCTGTTGACCTTTCTAACACCCATATACAACCCATGAAGATGGTGCCAACAACAAGGCCCCGGTTATACCTCACAAAATGACCACAATATAAACAAAAGGTACAACATATAACCCCGGAATGAAATGGGGCTCACCGCGTCCACTGAGAAGAGGACGCAGCACTATCTGTGATCAACACTGTCTACTATGTAACCACCTGCATCCATTTAAAAATACAGCATCCCCGGAAAAAGGGACGTTAGTACCGTCGAATAGCACTAGTATGTATAGCTAAATACCATCTCAATAGAATGAATAATTATACAAGAGGAACAATCAAGAATTCAATAAGAGCTTCAAATAATATTAAAACATCAAGTTAAGGATCACATAGCTTTTTAAGTCAATTCCCGCATTATTAGGTTGGATGGTTTTTAGTGCAAATATGCCACAATCCACAATACCATCGTGTTCTTACACGGAGTCCACTCTCGACCCGATCGGCTAGGCTATCCCATTTGAGACATCAACCATATTCACAATTTCATCCACAATACCACCATGTTCTTACACGGAGTCCGATCTCGGCTCGATCGGCTAAGCCATCTCATTTGAGACATCACCCCTTTTCAATCAATCATCTCACTTCATATTTCTTTTCCATCTTTCCAATACAATGGAACGAGTGGCCCCAATTATAAAGTTATTCTTGCCGCTTGGCCGTATTTCATGATTCAAGTTCTTTTCCATATTCCAACATTATAATTATCATCAACAACATCACAATTTTTCATTCAAGACTTTTGATTTCACATGTGAGCAATTTAGAATCTAAGGTACATAGAGGCTTTTCACACAATTTGGCATAGCAATCTTTAATCGAATTTGACTTGAAGTCTAGGTATTGTTTGCACATATTCTAAGTTTTGAACACTTCCTAAGATGACGAGATAACATGATGAAAGCATGGGAATACATATTACACATATATTTCCAATACAAGAACATTCGGGATAGCAATTTCTAGGACGTTCAATTTGGGACTTGCATCCATTTCATGAATACCATGGGGTTCAATTCTAAGAAGATGGTGTTAGGCCAACATACCTCAATTGAGCTTCTTAAAACTCTAAGATGTTCCGTAATATTAGCAACTTCAATCTATTTTAGCAATATAGCAAAAATTGAACCTAAAACTAGGAAAATGATCATGATTCTAGCTCACTTGAGCATTTTATCAAACACTATGTGTGTATTAATGTTACATTGGCCTTTTATGAGAGACTTCACCATCCCGCACCCCATGCTTTTCTATCTTTAACTCACAATCTCCCCACGCACCCAAAGAACACATGCATGCAAGGTAAGCACTCCCATCCCCATGAACTACCTTAGTAATTGCCAATCTAGTTTTATTTCAAATTTACGAGCTTGATGAAAGAATCTTACCTCTTGGGATGAAGACCTAGGGTACTTCTCTTGCTAATATTCAAAGGTTTAGGCAAGAATTGAAGAGAATATTTTGATGAAGATCATTTTTTCCCTCTAGGACTCTCTCTCACTCTAAAGATATCAAACATTAGCTCAAAATGGTCTGTGGGATGTGTTTTAAAGGAGTAGGGTCGGGTTTAAAAACCCTAAAAATGAAGCTCCGGAACAGGTTCTGCGATCGCATATGCGACCGCATAATGATTATGTGGTCCACAAAATGACCGCAAAATTTGGGTGCCAAAACTAGAAAGGAACTGACTAGGTGTGCGATCACTATGCGGCCCACAGACATGTTCTGCGGTCGCATAATGCACCGCAAAATGGTTCTGCGATCGCATAGTACACCGTGGAACCTCCCTCCTAAAAATCCCAAAGCGGGATATGCCACAAGAGTGCGGCCAGCGAAATGGTTATGAGGTCGCATAATGGGCCGCAAATATGACATTAAAAATGGCCCAACGACTGCTCCACTCTACGGCCATTCTGCGGTCCACAGAGTGGTTCTGCGATCGCAAAACGGGCCACAAAAATGCCTACTTCTGCCCAACATTTCCCTTTAACTGCCCAACTCACTGTTCAATCCAAAAAGTCCGAAACGCGGGTCGCAACTAGCCGCGAAGAATTTCTACTATTATTAACCTCTACGCGTACTTCAGCATCATAAAATCTGGGTTTTTAGGAAAATGTTTACGGGGCCTTACATATAACTACCCTGAGACTGCTCTTGAGACCTGGAAAATCCCATCCTCTTACACTGCCCTTGCTCAGTCCTCTCGGTACCCTGCTGCCAACGCCTAAACCTTTTTATATTATGGACGAATGCATGAATCCGAGAGATATCCATACTATCCTGCAATGCAGCGGTGGCACATGCCTCGGTCAACTCTGCGACCAACCCTGCTATAAACCTGTGGATCATGTCCCGCATAGTAGCAACTATGGATGGTGCATATTTGGTAAATGAGTCAAAACAGAGACTATACTCTCGGACACTCATAATGCCCTGCTTGAGGTCTAGAAACTGATCGACTCGAGCCTATCAAATCTACCGCGGTAAGTACTGGTCAAGGAAGGCATCCGAAGAATTCTCTCAAATAGCTGGAGGTGCATCATGCCCCCTGGACCTCTCCCGTCCCTCGTACCAAATGATGGCTATATCGCGGAGTCAAAAAGCTGCTAGCTCAACTGCCTCTTTCCCTGTGGCATGCATAACCCGAAAGATCCTGTGAAGTTAATCTATGAAATCATGCGGGTCCTCCCTCTGATCTGACCCCGTGAACTCTGGTGGACTCAAAGCAATAACCTCTCGGACCCTTGAACTCTCAAACCCCTTAGAAGATCCTGCACTAGCTGATGCCCTAGTCTGTTGCTGGGTAGCTACCAACTGTGTCAACAAATGCACTGCACTCCTCAAGTCCTGATCTGATGTAAGTGGAGGGGGAACTGGATGTGTGGTATCCCTAGGAATCTCCTCACGTGGTGGAGGAGCCGGTAATGGATGAGTAAGGGTCTAGCCCTAGGCCTCAGACTGGGCCCCATCTACTGGGGGTACCTGCTGGTCCCCTCACCCATTTCTATGTCTCTCCTCTGACTAGCCGTAATCTTCTTAGTCATCGTCATCTGTGTATGCAAACACCAACACGTAAGTTTAACTAAAATTTCCTTGTAACTCAGTTCTACAACACAATTTAGATTTGAAAGAAGGGTAACCAACTCCTAAATGCCATGTAGTTCCCTGCTTATATAATGTGGTGCACAACACATCTATCAACAAGACCCTACTAGACCGGCACCCGGTGCCTCACTTAACCTAGCGTACCAACTTGCGACCGAGGGACTCAGGACATAAAATGTCATACGTTAGCCTTGGGGCCATATTGCAAGGCAATTTGCGAAGGAAATTACAAAACAGAACGAAAACTAGATTTGACTAAACATCAATATAAGGCTGGGCTGACAAGGCCATCATAACTACTACAGCTGACAAACCAACAAAATATACATACAACGCCTACAAGCGCAATATGACGCACTAACTGACAGGATATGTCTACAAGCCTCTACCGATGGATGTACTGTGATCGAAACAGGGCCCCGACCTACCGATAACATATATACATATATATATACAGAATATGTACACAAAACCCTAGATCCGGCAACTCCGAAGGACGTGGAGCTTACCTTTCAAGCTGAACCCGGGAAACACCTACTGAGGAGGTCTACCCGTCTGTTTATCTGAACCTGCACAAATGAAATGCAGCGTCCCTAGAAAAGGGACGCCAATACCAAATAATGTACCGAGTATGTAAGATAATAAAATAACTTAAAGCTGAAACTGAACTGATATTATAATAACTGAAAGTAACTGGGAGTCAAAGATGATCTGGAGATATACTTACCTACTAATACTGACTCAACTCTCTCAATATAGTAAGTAAAATAAATTTTCGGCCCTATAGGGATCGGTATGTGTAACTGTTCGGCCATAGTAGGCTCGCTCATAGGCGCTCGGCCGTACTAGGCTACGTATCTCGGCCATTCTGGACTCGCTCATAGGCACTCGGCCACACTAGGCTCGGTAAATAAATTACCATCTGATAAGAGGTTGCCCAATAGGGGCCTGCCCATCGATTATAGCTCGATGGTGGTAAAATACTATAATACTGTATATATATATATATATATAGAGACCCTCTGCTCTCTTGACTGGAAGAAGACAATACTTAACTGAATATAAAGTACCGATAAGGGAGAATACTGTAACTTATAAGACTAGGATAATGTACATAAGTTCAGGAATACGAACTTCTCTTTATGCCTCGTTATCAAACTTATGTAGTTACGGGCAAAATGAAGAAAGGTTTAGCCTTAACATACCGTATCACAATATTTCCAATCACCAAGTTGAACTCGCCTCTTCGCACCTTAATCTACAACAACGATAATAATACTATCATTAAGTGATGAAAGGTATAACTATCACACAACGAACGACAAGTTTATTTTGTATTAAAACGGGCAGCATCTCCCCTGCAATCCTTACTTCCTCCAAATTCAAGATAACACCAAAAACACAAGAACATAACAATATCAACATATATACATTATTTTCGAACCTTATATACACCACAAAATACTACAAAACAGCCCAACACACCCCAATCTCTTCATACACAAAACGACCATCGTAGTAGTGTCAAACGGCCCAAAAATATTACGACGAACGACCAGCCCATCACCCTGCATTTATGTGGTGTTACTCCATACCCTTACTCCTCCAAAACGCCATAAAACATTAGTAAAACACTCAATCCAACAGCAACACAAAACAGTCCGCTACATGTGAATAACTCGAACTCACGGCTTCCTATCACCGTCCCGTGAATTCTTACACTTATAGAACGACTTTCCATACATCTCCAGCAGATAAAATGGATAAATATAGAGCAGTAAACTTACCTTATTTGTTGAATAACTCAGCTCCTATCTTGGTTCTTCAAACTCTAGGTTTTACCTCCAACTAGAACTTGAAAAGGAGAGAAATTCAATTAGGGTTTGTGTGTAACATTTGGGAGGCTGTTTGCAGGGATTTAGGTCTGGGTATTGTGCCCTCTTATCAGTGTATTATATGAACAAAATAGGCCTTTAAAAGGTCTCTTTGGACGACCCAAACTGGCCCATTTTCGGACTCTCATTTAAGCAAGTAGGTGACACACCTACTTGTCACCTAGCAGCTTGCGCAGTCTCACAAAAATGCACATAAATCTTCAAGTTGATGGGTGGAACACTCCATAAATCTAAGTATATTGGGAGAAAATCGAAGTTACATTTGACCCAAATTTCAGTAAAACTTGTGAACGTAACTTGTGATGACTTTCATCGACGTTTGTTTCACAACTAGCTTGACTTCAAAACATAACACATGACTAAGATACGACTAACACAACTCATAACATAACCTCCTTATCATGTTTAGCACCCTAGTCTCGCCCCAAAACTACATGTTACAACATTCCCAACTTGTCGACTTTCGACGAAATATTATTTTCTTCAATTCCTTTAGCTTCTGAACCTTCCAACCCTCTTTGACTTGTTGTTCATGATCTTCATATTTGTAACCTCCGAGGTAACATGATTAACTTACTTTATATACTTTTAAACATGATCTCATTTTTTTCCCTACATTAGTTTACTTACGACGCACTTTTACGTACGAAAATGTAGGGTGTAACAGGTCACCCCTCCCAAGGTTGGGGTGTGACAATACTGACGGGCATCTCAATCAAGGACGAATATGCAAAAACACAAGCAGGAACCCTACTAAGCTAAAGAATATCCAGTTTCACAAACCTATTGCCCAAAGCGTGAAAATCCATCGACTAAGCCTCTCCCCAACTACGATAAATGCCAAACTACCCATACTTTTTGCATTCTTACTCAAAGCATCTGCTATCACACTTTCCTTATCCAGATTATACAAGATAGTGATATAATAATCTTTAAGCAACTGAATCCACATTTGCTGCATCAAATTCAGATCCGTCTGCTTGAACAAGTGCTAAAGACTCTTGTCGTGATGCATAAGCAATCACTCTACCCTCCTGCACTAATACCGGACCAGGACCAACATGCGATGAATCACAAAATATCCTATACTCATCTAAACCTGTGGGAAATACAATACTGGGGATGTAGTCAAAGCGGTCTTCAGCTTTTGATAGCTCTCCTTACACTCATCAGACCATCTAAAAGGAACACCCTTTTGATTCAGCTTGGTCAATTGAGCTATAATTATGAAAACACCCTTCTAAAAACCAATGATAGTAGCCTGCAAACCCAAAAACTCCTAATCTAGATAGTTGTAGTATGTCTAGGCCAACTATAAACTGCCTAAATCTTCTAGGGATCAACCATAATACCATCACGAGACACTACGTGACCTAAGAATGCAACTAAGTATAACACTTAGAAAACTTAACGTACAAATTCTTCTCCTTTGAAGTTCGGAGCACGATCCTCAAATGCTGCTCACGCTCCATTCTACTATGAGAGTAAACCAATATGTCTTTAACTAATATAATAACAAAAGTCCAAATAAAGTTTGAACACCATGTTCAACAGATCCACGAATGTTGATGGATCATTAGTCAAACAAAATGACAACACCAAGAACACATAATGACCATATTGAGTCCCAAAATCCTACTTTAAGAGATGTGAAGCCCTGATCTTCAACTAAAGATAACTCGATCTCCAATCAATCTTAGAGAACACCCTAACACCTTGAAGATGATCAAACAAATCATCAATATGAGGCAATAGATACTTGATATTGATAGTAACATTGTTCAACTACCTATAATCAATCCACATCATTATAGCACAATATTTCTTCTTCACAAAACAATACCGGAACACACCAAGGAGAAACACTTGATCAAATGAATCCCTTATCAAGAAATTCGTGCAACTGTTTCTTCAACTCTTTCAACTAAGCTGGAGCCATGAAATATGGTTGAATAGATATGGGTTGAATACTCGGCACTAAGTCAATACCAAAATTGATATCCCTATCTTGTGGCAAACCTGGAAAATGCATAGGAAATACCTCCGGAACTCTCTCATAATCGTACAAAATCCATAAAAGGAACCTCTACACTTGCATACAAAATAAATGCCAAATATGCTAAACATCCCTTCGCAACCATAGGCTGGGCCTTCAAAAATGAAATCACTCTACCTGTAGCATGACCAAGTGACCCTCTCCATTCTAATCTAGGCAACCCTAGCATAACTAAAGCCACAATCTTGGAGTGAAAATCCAAGATAGCATAATACGTGGACAAGCAATTCATGCCAAGAATTACCTCAAAATCCACGATGTCCATCAATAAGCTATCAAAAATAGTATCGAACCTGTTGATAGTAACCACACAAGACTGATAAACACGATCTACCATAATAGAATCTCAAATAGGTGTACACATATAAATAGGAATATCCAAAGAAACACAAGTCTTACGCAAATATGATGCAAAGTAAGATGACATATACGAATAAGTAGAGCCCAAATCAAACAATACTGAAGCATCTTCATGACATACAGAAACAATACCTGTGATGACTACATCGGAGGCAACCCCCTCAAGTGTACTAGGATAATCATAGAAACGAGTCGTATCACCACCCGCCTGGACTATGCATATAGAACGACCTTTACCTACATGACCTTCCCCTCTAGCTAGCTGGGTAGGTGGTGTAGCAGCTGGTGAAGAAATCATAGCCTGAGTGCCCCGTTGCACAACACCTCTATGGAATTTGGGGAAAAACTTCTTGATATGCCCGAAATCTCCACTCCCAAAACAACCTCTAGTTGGAATAGACTGTTGGTCCTGAGTATGCCTCTAAAATCTTGAATAACTACCGAAAGAACCCTGAATAGAAGGAGTGCGGGATGCACTTTGTGCTGGAAGTGCACTGAATAATAACTGAACTAGAATACCATGAATGGGTTGAGGTGCAGAATAAACTGTCCTGTTGGGAGGGCCTCTACCACAATAAACCTTTTACCGAGACGAGGTATTACTGAATCTACCAACACTGCGAGGTCTCTTGTACTCACGCTCCTTTCTACCCTGACCTCAGATGCATTCAGTCCCATGTGTTATCTCAAAGGCATGATAGAATGTGGGCTCTATCTTTGCGTCTCTGTCAATAGAAATTTTAATACCATAGTTAAGCCCCTCAATGAACCTCCTCCCATTCTCAGCCTCAATATGAACCAAAATTTCTACATGATGTGATAGCTCAATTAACCTTAACTTATACTTTGCAACTGATATGTGATCCCACTGTAGGTTCTCAAACTGGAATCACAACTCATCCCTCATAGTGAGTGGAATGTACTTCTCCAAGTAATCATGCTAGTCTACCCTGCTCATAAGTTAGCCGCCACCTCTTGGCTGGCCTTCTCAACAAGAAGATAGTGAATTCAACTCCATTGGACTCCACTAAACTCAACTCGTGCAATATCTCATGACATCTATCCAAGAAATCTCGGGAATTCTCTGAAGAACCACCCTCAATGTAGGGGGGATGCAACTTCTGGAATCTATCCATCCTCTTCTACTCCTCAGCGGACATAGCAGGCCTGGCCTCAAGCTGTGTCACAATGATAGGCTGATCTACACCAGCCGGTATAACACTTAGAGTCTGAAATCCATGAATCATTCGCTCTAGAATGGGTTTAGATGGTGTTTGAGTTGCTCCCCCAGCCTAAGAAGTCGTTGGTGCTATGGGAAGTACACCCGCCCGAGCCATGCTCTGAAAGAAACCAATTATACAAACCAAAGTGTCCTGAAGCACTGTGTAGCAATAAATACCTCAGGAACTTGAGCTCGTCTCGATGTAACAACATAATCTGGAACATAATCCACCTTTGGAGCTGCACGTGGCTCCTCAGATACTGCTCTAGCACGAGCATGAGTTGTTTTAGGTGTTGTTGCACGTGCCCTAGTCTAGGATCTAGCCCTACCTCTACCCCAATCTCTACCTCTAGTAGTGGCTACAACCTGGGGCTCTGGCTCCTGCTCAGCTGCAGCTGACGCACGTGTCGTCACCATCTGCGAGAGAATATAAGAGCAAATATCCAAACTTTAGGATGAAACAAAGTTGCATGATAGAGAAAGAAAGAAAGTAAAGTTTTCAAATTGTCACATAGCCTCTCGAAGATAAGTATAGACGTTCCCATACCAATCCGAAAGACTCTACTAGATATGCTCATGACTCATGAGACCTATGCAACATAGGCTTTGATACCAAGCTATCACGATCCAAAATCCACCAATGGTTGTGACGTCACCTAACACGCCGGCTAGGTAAACCAACAATCTCAAACATTAAATAAAACCACTAGCATAGATATAATAAGTCTAAACATGATCAGTAATATCATACATAAGTCTAAGCATGTTAACCAAATACAAAACAACATAACATCCCTTGATCTGGTGTCATTGAGAACATGAGCTTTTAAGAGTAGAAATACAAAAGTTCTAGAATAAATTTACTATACTGTTTGAATGGACCGAACAGTAATAACAAAGAGGGGAATGCAACTCCAGGGCATGCGAATGTATATGCAACACTATCTCAAATCTCCAAAGTCAATAGTTAAACACCTCCTTGAACTCCATTAGGGCCAATACCTGAATTTGCACAACGAATGCAGAATTGTAGTATGAGTAGAATCCATCCAATGTACATAGTAAGTATTAAGTCTAACCTTGAAGAAGTAATAGCGACACCCTGACCAACATGATAGTTACTTCTATAATCAGACAATCAACAAGAGAAAATAAAGACAAGTAACAACTCCAGAATAGAGAATATCAATAACATGTATCACAATGAAGGAAGATAATAACATTCTTCTCAAAGATAATGATCAAGCATAATTCTTACATTGAGTTGCCTGAAATAGCATGATATGAAACCTTAAATCAGTATGTATAGTTGATATGCATTAATTAGCATTTAAAGGAATGTTTCTACATGAGGGCGTGATGTATATGCATGCTCAAAGCGCCACGTTTAGTCAGTGTTTGTATCAATTCACAATCACTCAGCACACCACGTGTGCCTGGAACAAGTGCTCCTCACAAAAACACACACTCAGCATTGTAAGGGTGCCTCGAATAAATTCCCCTGACAATCACAATTCGTGTGTCTAACACTCTTTGGGACGAAGGTGTCACGACCCAAAATCCTCCTAGTCATGATGGCACCTAACCCAACTCGCTAGGTAAGCAAAACAACTATCAACACAACTTTAATAAAAATATTATGAAATCAATGAGTGAAATAACCCAAGGATTAGTAGTACAAGTCATGAGCCACAAAGACTTAGATTTACAAGCGGGTATGAAAATAATACAACGTCTATTTGGAATATACATAAACAAATTACAAATATAAATCTACAAAGAACAAGTGGTAGCTATATCCAGAAGGTAGTTACATCTTCAATGTCAGTTTCCTCCATCCACATCAACTCAGCTCCAAGATCTGCACGCCAGGTGTAGAAGTGTAGTATGAATACAACCAACCCCATGCACTCAGCTAGTATCATAACTAACCTCAGCGAGGTAATATAAGCAATAATTTATAAATGATACTCGCCAATCACCTGTACAGTTCATAGTTCCAACAAGTATAGAACAATAATATGATCAAGTCATGAATCTCAGATAAAACCACTTTGTGCACACCATAATTAAACGTACTCTGCCCAGTCAACAACCCATCATATAAGGAAAATATGAAAATAAATCAGGTAAATCACTAAGGAAATCGCAAGTAAAGATGAAATACAATAACCAAATCAAACAAGCCAGTCTTTCCTCAGAGATACCATAACCGAACCAAACAACTTATCAACTTTCCTCATACTGCGTGTACACCATCAAAACGAAACATGAGAGGGTGACCCTAGGGGGATGGATTCATATCCACACGCTGCACGGACAACTTTCATGCAGCATGAAAAACTTATATGCTAATAATAACAACCTTCAGGACGTGGTGACGTGCTACCAGTCCAATCCATTTCACACAGAAAACAGATATACCAGAATGCATGTACATGATTAGTAAACATCAATTTTCACACTCCTGGACTGGTGTGGTAATCATAGCTCCATTCAGGAAAATACATCACGAAAGTAGAAATTATCAGGTTCAATTAGGAGATATACTTCTATGTAACCTCAAATAGGAGTACAGATATAATAACAATCACATCTCGAAGCTTAACAATCAATCCAAGGCATACCATAGCCGAAACATTACCCCGAGCAAGAAAAATACCCCGGTGCATGCACATGGGCTCAACCCACACGTGTGCGCCACCCATAGCATGTAGCTATCAGATATAACTCAGGCAACTAGTGCCTTAACCAAGTTTAGGAAAGAAACTTACCTCAAACAAGCCAAAACATACTCCGAAGATTCCTTCCCATGCGAATCAGCCTCCGAACGGCTCGAAACTAACAAAAAGCAACTCAAAAACATCAAATAATGCTATGGGAATCAAACCCAAACGATAAAGGTCGAATACTTAATCAGATAGTCGAAGTCAACCAAAAGGGTCAACCCGAGCCCGCACCCTGAAACCCAAGAAAACATAAAAATTAATGCAACACATTCCAATACTAGTCCAACCATACTAGTTACATCAGAAACCGACTCCAAATCAATGTTTAAATCTCAAATATTTAATTTAGAAAAGTTTTGATAAATTTTCTCTTTTAGATTCATCAATCAAATGCCAAAATCAAAGATAGAATCAAGAATAATAATCAATACCGATTCAAGAACACTTACCGCAGTCCAAGTGGTGAATATACCCTCCATAATCGCTCAAATCCGAGCTCCCAAAATCAAATATGATAAAATAGCTCAACCCTTGACTATAATATATGCTTCCCAGCACTTTCGCATATGCCAACCCAATGTCGCTTATGCGGTACCACATATGTGGAATAACCATCGTAGATCTGGGAATCACTTAAGCCCCGATAAACTGAATATGCGGACACGCCCTCGCATCTACAGACTCACAGATGCGAAAATACATTCTCATCTATGCACACACCAGTCCTCCGCTAGTATCGCATATGCAGACCCCAAGCGCATCTGTGCTTCTGCTTCTGCGGTCAATCTCTGAATTTGCGGACTCTACTCCCAGGCCACCCCTTCCACTTCTATGCACTAATTACTCCAGATGCGCCGTCATATCGCCGCACCTTCCTTCATAGGTTATATTGCACCAGTCCTGCCAACCTTCAACTGAACTCGACCACCTTCCGGGTGGTTTGAAACCCACCCCAGCCTCTCGGAACCCCAACCGATCATTCCAATAAGTCCCAAAGCATAACACAGATCTACTTCAGGCCTCAAATCATGAAAAACAATATCCAAGCAACGAATCGTTGATCAAGATTAATCTCTTAAGCTCATAAACTTCAAACTTTGAACCAAGCATTCTATTCAAACCTACCAATCCAGAAACCAACCAATTCGCATACAAGTAATAGATGATTAAACGAACATATTCTAACTTCTGAAACAATAAACTGGAACCGATATTATCAAAGTCAACTCCCCATCAAACTTATGAACCTTTCAAACTTTCAAATTGTCAACTTTTGCCAGTTAGAGCCAAAAACTTTTAGAAACAACCAAATACAAATCAAGGCATACGCCTAAGATTAAAATCACCATCCGGGCCTAGCGGAGCCATCAAACTTAGTCAACGCTTTCAACTTAAAGCTTCCAAATTGAGAGTTATTCTTCCAAATGAATCCCAAGCTACTCGAAAACCAAAACCAACAATACACACAAGTGGTAATACCCTATTTGAATCTACTTAAGACTTCAAACCACAAAACGGAATAGAAATGCTCAAAATGACCGATTGGGCCGTGACATTCTCCCCCACTTAAACATATGTTCGTCCGCGAATCTACCAAGAGTCAAAGCCATCAAATCACTGAATCAACTCAGCATACACATACCCATGGGTGATTCCACATCACACCAATCCATATAAGCCCGTCAACATAGCCCAACTGAAGATTACCGCTCCAACCTTAGTGCATAAACCTTGGAACTTAATCTCTTACATACGAAATTCATCATGAGACCTGATTCTCGCATTAATACACTGTATAAGTCTAAACAATTTATATCAAGCCATAACCATAACTCGAGACATAATTACATGATATACCACATAACTCAGATACTCATAGGAATACCACAATAGTTGCCCATTAACAAACCCGGTACTGACAACATACCTCATATCAAATAAAAGCCTTGTCCTAAACGTTTATACACTACCAAGGATGAAAGAAGCACATAGAAACTCATTACCCCTCATCATATCAGCAAGTCATGGAGCTCTCCCGCCCGCCAAGAATCATAGCCAAATTCTAAGTTGACTAATAGCATTACTCTTCTAAACATACCATAATCAAACCCAATAGAACTCATTCCAGGTACAATAACCTTATCTCATCCAGTGCAAGTTGCTCGACCAACACGCCACACCAGCACTACCTCGAGCCATATTCCGTGCAGTTCGTGCACCAAACAAGCAATAGCTGGAATGTACCCAATGGTGGAAAGAGAATCAAATGAGAGAGCCGTCTCGCAAGCTCAACAGATACCACCACAAAGCGCAATGCTATAAAAACCATCACACAAATGAGAAACAAAACACATGAAATAAACACAAAGGATCATATCCTAACATAACTCTGTTGCGTTGCGTGACCCAATCCTAATGCCGGTCCACATGGAATACCTCGACCATGATGCTCACAATCAACAACCATATGCATATCCACTCAAACATGCGAAGTGCATGACCATAAACATGGAGAAACTAATAGCACAATATACCACAAATAGGAAGACCATAACCAAGGCGTAGTCAATCATTCAACACCCCAAGAGCTATCTCGCTCGAATTACGCCACAAGGCCCAAACAGACCTGCATCATGTGTGTAAATAGTCAATAGTCTCACAACCCATCATAGCATAGGAGAATAAGGCATGGAACATATCAGAACACAAATAAGATCAACTCTAACCAATGACACACACCTCTACAATAATTGTGTTGAGTAAATCAATTTGTCACGATGTAGAATGCACATTCTCATTAGGACTACCAGTGGCCTCCAAATCAATTTCGATCCTCTAGAAAGAGGTAGATAACCTCCAAAAAGTCCATAATAACCTATCCATTACACAACAATCAGCTTTCAACCTCTTAATATATTCCACCGTTTGCAACCAAGGAACAATCTGCCTCTGAAAACCCTCGTAGTCTTCAAATCCCTAGAACACAAGAATCTCCATATCTAATCCCAACTCCACCACTCAAATAATTAATACATCTCTCTTTTCCAATCACCTCATGAAAAACACTCCCATGAGTCCTCCACTCCATATAGCCAAAATCTTAACTTCAGTAGTCAATAACTCGGTGATTACCGTAATACTAGTCAAGCATTCGTAAGTCAAAACACAATGCATCTTCTGAAATGTGCACCTCTCTTAGGTGATACCAGATAGTTCCAGCATTCTTCTAAACATCTAAAACCATCCATGTTGTCTAGAAATCAAGACCTTCCCTTCGAACGAAACCTCAACCTTGTACGTGCAAACCTCAATCCCATATGGCGCATTGTATCAATTAAGACATCATATAAAAACACGGGAATCCCATTATCAACTCTGAATTACAAGTGGGATAGACATCGTATCAACCAAAAACCTTCCACTTTATCCCATCTAGGAGAAAATCACAACACTCAATAAACTCCCCATGCCTGTAGAGATAATCCGTCTCAAGTCGTGGTCGAAATCATTGAGAACTATTCAAAACCCATTTGAATATAACCAAGCCATCAGAACTGAATCCCTCTAATACAACCAAGCCATGTAGATCGCCAATCCCATGAGTATTGCCATAAAACACCGGTTAAGCATCACCACGCCAAAAGAATCAATCACCTTTATTACCATGCTGACCCGAACCACTACCAAGTTAACCTATTTCTTCGAGTTCCTCTTGACTTGCCTTCAAGTTAACACTTCTCCTTGTGAGTACACTACAATCCTTATCTAAAGCTCATCACAAGAGATCCTAGCATGAAACCACGTCATCCTAAAGCCCATAAGCCACTCCATTTCCTCTTAAGCACCCAATAATATCGCAACCGAAATACCCACTCTGAAGAGACCTTCTGTGAATATGAAGCTATTTCTTTATCCTCTCAAATGCTGTAATGTAGAATCAATAAGGATACAGAAATACCGCAAGTCATGACACCATCCAATGCACATATCACATCTTATCCATATACAAATTCGGCTAATCCTCAAATACAACATACGGATCTTGAACCAATAAGAACTTTCGCGAGAGTCGTCCACTCTTCTCAAATCTATAACGCACTGCCATTACGATCCAAACGACTTGTACTCCACTAGCACATAAACACCTCAATAAGTAACCCCCATCTCTAAGAACCCGAGTGAATCCTTACTCCATGCACACTACATCCACCATGAATAATAAACCCAAATAATTCCAAGATTTCCATATGCCCATAAAATATAACACATCATGCATCAAGTTATTCCCTTGCTCAAGTCATCCTCGAAATAAACCTCTCTAACTCATAACTGATCCACAATTATTCCTCAGTCCAAAACTAATATAACACATGACGATGCAATCTGATCGTCGATAGAAGACT
Organism: Nicotiana otophora; assembly: GCA_000715115.1. NCBI lineage: Eukaryota > Viridiplantae > Streptophyta > Magnoliopsida > Solanales > Solanaceae > Nicotiana > Nicotiana otophora. The sequence continues at coordinate 127,980 of AWOL01S0009922.1, forward strand.
CCCCCACTTGGCTCCAAGCGACATAACATAATATTTGATGTCCCACAGTACCCTCACTCCACAACTACCATAATCCCACACTTTAATTAAATAAATCTTTCATATGCTCATGTAGTACCAGACATAGAATACCACAAATCTTCTGCTAAGAGCATATCCATCCTCATGACAATCGTGCAAAATCGTTCAAGCGACCCAAACTCAAATTGCAGCACATACACATCCCGCTGGAAAAATAAAAGGAAACTCTTCACAGAAACATCATAGGGATCACACAACCGTAGACCACCCCGCAGGAGATAATCCACCTGCTTAGCCTCAAACTAGGATTTCTCTACCACCCTATCATGGTCATAACCACTATGCAATCACTTAATCCTCGCCAGTCAGTACTCATCAACAAGACATACGAATCTACATTATTCCACAAATAAGCAACTGAAAGATCCCTGATACACTCATAACTCAAGACTGTACAACACATTAAGACATAAATCAAGCATCCATAGTCCTTTCGCACTCCAAGCAAATTCTTCTCGTCACATCCAAAGAATCAAAGCATAGTCCTCAATTACATATTACTCATCATATAGCTATCCAACCACTCACTGAGCCATCAATCCCACTCCTAGGGACACTACCAGACATATAAGTCCAAATACAAATACTCACACAACTGAAACTACCAAGCCCAAGCTGTAGTCTGAAACCTCGCCTCATGTCCTCCAGTATAGCCTTTCTCCAGACCATAGAGAACACATCCCGCACGACATCCATGACCTCACAAGCCGTCGATGCACAGCTGATACCGAGTGCTCAACATAAGGTACGAGTGGATGGAAGGAAATCAAAGATATACGCTTCGAGCTGAATTAATGTCGCACGATAAGAAAGAAAGATAGGAATAGGGTTATAGAACTCAAAACGACCGACATGGTCATTTCATTCTCCATCTCTAAAACAAATGTTCATCCTCGAATGGGTTTAAAAATATACCTAAATTGCTGAAAAGATGTGGATATCCAATTCACATATTTTACTCATTCTCCCAAGTCACCTCCTTTCTCGGTTATCCTTTCAAAAGCACCTTTGCCGAAGCGGTCTATAAACAAACCTATAGAGCATAGAATGAATTGTGTTGAAGTTCAAAACATGTTACTTATCTTTGTTATACCTCTAGAGCGTAGAAACATGAACTATAAGATGAATTTCCGATATGCTGGGAGGCAAAGGAAGTATGTAAGAAACCTCACCAACTCTCTCCAATACCTCAAATGGGCCAATAAAGCTCGGACACAACTTTCCCTTCTTCCCAAACCTCATCATACATTTCATGGGTGAAACCTTAAAATATACCTTCTCACCCTCCATAAGTGCCACATCACAAACCTTCATGTTCGCATTAACTCTACTGCCTGGTCTAAGTTGTCTGAAGCCATTCTTGGAGCAACTTCACCTTCTCCAAGGCATCATGTACCAAGTTTGTACCCAACAATGTAGTCTCACTAGGTTCAAACAAACCAACAGGAGAACGACACCGCTTACCATACAAAGCCTCATATGGAGCCATTTGAAAATAGGAATGATAACTGCTTTCGTAAGCAAACTTTGCCAAAGGTAAGAACCGATCCCAATGACCTCCAAAATCAATTACACAAGCTCGCATCATTTCCTCAATAATTTGAATAGTCCCCTTGTACAAACCATCTGGTCATGGGTGAAAATATATGCTAAGCTCCACATGTGTACCCAACTCCTACTGAACACCTCTCCAAAAGTGAGATGTGTACTACCCTAAACCTGTGGGCGATTCCAATACTAGGGCTATATTCAAAGTAGTCTTGAGCTTTTGATAGCTCTTCTTACACTCATCAGACCATCTAAATGGAAAACCCTTCTAAGCCAACTTCGTCAAAAGAGCTACAATGATGAAAACCTCTCTAAAAATGATGATAGTAGCCTGCCAAACCAAAGAAACTCCTGATCTCTGAAGTTTTAGTAATTCTAGGCAAATTAAGAACCGCCTCAACCTTTTTTGGATCAACTTTAATACCATCACCAAACACTACGTGACCCAAGAATGCAATTGAAATCAAAACTCACACTTAGAAAACTTAGTATATAACTTCTTCTCCTTCAAAGTCTGAAGCACAATCCTCAAATTCTGCTCATGTTGCTCTCTAATGCGAGAGTGAACCAAGATGTCATTAATGAATACAATCACAAAAGAGTCCAAATAAAGCTTGAACACCCGGTTCATCAAATCCATGAATGGTGCTGGAGAATTAGTCAAAGCAAATGATATCACCAAGACTTCATAATGACTATATCGAGTCTCAAAAGCCTTCTTAGGGATATACGAAGCCCTAGACTTCAACTAATTATAACCCGATCTCAAATCAATCATAGAGAACACCATATCAGTACAAATAATATACCGAGTATGTAAGGAATGAAAATCAGTAAATAATAGCCATGAGAGAAACATGAAGTAAAGGACTCGACATGTACGTCTGCATAGCTCTGTGAATCATTTCATTTTTATAATGTCATGCATATACGTATAAATTCCATACCATGCATAGGTATATGAGTTCATAATATTATCAAGCCTCTGAGGGCATCCCATCATATCATTTCGGCCACTGTGGGCAAATCATCAACGTATACCAGCTGATCAGGTGGCGGTGCATATATAACGCCGTAACCTTTTTCCCATATCCTATTTAAATATAATATACATATATACGCGTATATAACGCCATCTGGTCATGGGTCAATGTACATGTATAAATACCTAAAATGCATAAGAAATACGTTAATAAGCTTTTCTCGGAATACCATAAACTCAGTATGCCTTTCGGATAAACTTTAACAAATACGTATTTTTCTGAGACCCATGAATAGAAGATATAATAATAATTCACATGGGGAATCAAGAATATAGACATCTCTAGTATTTCTATGAATAGAGTCATTTATGAAAGTTGTGCATTTTGCTCGTTTCATTTGTATCATTTGGACCATGCCAAAAAAAAGAGAGAATAGTCTTAACATACTTGAACCGATTCTCTTGACAATCCCCTTAACACCCATTGATTGCGATAACACGTAACGGCGGAGCGAAGTAGGGGAAACTCCATATGATGTTCATGAGAAAGATTGTACTGTGCTCTCTTAGAATTGCAAATCCCGTTGCTATTACGCAGTGTAACTTTGTATGAAATTCTTTGCTCAAAATCCGCTACTTTGCTAACTGCTAATTCACGTTCTTTTGTGAATTAGAAGTCTTGTAGTGAATAAGGTGTTTCTTGAAATTCTTGAGCTTCACCCGTGATCTTAAGCAAGTCTACGAATCAAGATTATAATTGGTAAAATAGTTATAAGTTATAGAATATTATATAGATTATTTCTAATACTTTAACCAAAGAGTTCACAAACTTTGCCACGTTACCAAATGACATTATGAGTCATTTATTAGGGGTGGGTTTGCTGCCACATTGGGGAGGGGGTTAGTCTTATCCAAATTTATCCACTTAATTCCTTATTTAATTGTTAACCTCCCACTAAAATTAATAATTACACGATTATCCACATAATTAAGAATTATCTCAAATTACCTAAAATACTACTCCTTTTTAATACACTTTATATATCATACTATCATGGCCATATGGTACTTTGTATTGCACTAATCCATAAATATAGGGTATTATCGCTCGAGCCGTATTTTATCCCAAATTGTCAAACTTTGATGAATTTTATTTTCTTTGATTTGCGTACCTTCTCTCCTTCATGAATATTCTCATCACTTGTTTGGAATAGCATAATACTCATAATCCCAAAATAATCTCATTCCCGAGCTTACGCCAATTAACTTACGACGCGTACAAAATAAATACGGGATGTAACATCTCATTTTTGATCTCTCATCAATTTATTTATGGCGTGCTTTCATATACGAAAATGTGGGGTGTAACATCATTCCCCCCTTTGGAACATTCGTCCTCGAATGTTGACTGGTGCACTGATCATTTTCATAGCCTATGTCTTCCGAATACTTTATTACTCTCCTTGCCATCTAGGCAACTGTTCTGTGAATAAATCCAAAGGCCAGGGCATCCCCTCCCTTTAGTCCTCTTTCTCATACCACGACTTGTGGTCCAAATCCTTCCAATCTTGTAACTGTTGCTACCTTCTATCATGCAGCATGTACGACTCTAACCTTGTAAATGCGCCTATGCGACTCTTTCCTTCGGCTTTTAGCCAATCTCTAGGCCTCACTTTGTGAACATATACATAACTAAAGATGTCTTTCTGGAATTTATAGGTATACTAAAGTCCTTCCCTCGGTACTTTGTCGAACTTACTACTATTGCTATATCTTGTTTCATAGCCCCGATTATCCATCCGTGTGACTTTACTGCATCTAGGTAGGTCATAATATACCATAACACTTACTTCGATTTATCGTTACTGAGGCCTGCTACCAAACTCCAGGTTATTCCCGTTGCATATCCCATATGTATAAATATAAGTCCTTTAATGCGTCCTCATTACTGTTCATCATAAGAACGACGGTCTAATCTCATCTCGTACTTAGTGACTTTTGTCCATCCATTGTTGATTCACCTCAATATTGATCTATAATATACCACTGATAACTTGGAACTTCTTACGTAAAACCTTGCCACTAGGGCTTACGTTGCATCGAGGAATATTTGAAGTGATTTTCGTAATCGTATTTCATAGTATCTCGATGTGATTTGCCTTATGGGGGTATTCTAATCTCGTGCCGTTTGCGAAATATTTTCTCCTTCTCCCCTTTATTTTTCTTTCTTCAAATCATTATTCAGTCGAAGGCCCAACCGTTATCTTTTATCTGTCACAATTACACCTTCATTTCACTACCAAGGCAACATTCTATCTCTTCTAAATGCTACTAGTCTTAAACTCATTTGAGTTAATTCAGGCTATACTGAGCCTTCTATAACTTATAGAACCCATCGTCTCTCATGTTTTCATGGGGTTAATCTCGAGAACTGACCCATTCTCGTCATTTTTTTACTCGTCCATTCTCATCCTTACTCATGTCATAAAACCTTGTCGCTTTACTATACTTTACTTGCAACCTCTATGTATCTATTTATACTATTCACAACCTTACTTCAACTTGCTTGCACCATTGATTCCCTTATGTTATTCTATAATAATAAGAGAGACATCACATCGTCTCTAACTCTTCTTTACTCTCTTGACTAGATCTCTCGGTACTTAGAAACCATAGGCTGGAAGGTACGCCACTGACGACGCTGCTGTCATTCTTGGATATTGAATCCCAGTGCTTCTAGCCTTCTATCCGAAGCATGGACTATTCACGATCTTCTGCCTTTGAGTATCTTGTACGTTGTTCACCTTTACCTTACTTACCTTAAAATCTCACATCGTATCTTCTATCTCTTTCATGACCTCCCTTCCACATAGGTATAATTCATGTCCATAACTTGAAGCTCTATTATAATACTTGCACCGGTGGTGCATACACAATCCAGTGGGAGTTTCGTATTGACTTCTTATGAGGATGGTACTTTTCTAACCGGCTTATCGTAGGGTCGTTATAGAATATGGTTGTTGTACTATCCCTATGGTACCTCTGATATTAAGAGTGATCCTGTAATATTCTCAATCACGATTTCTATAATTTTCTGGGTCCAATAATCAGATTCTTGATTTACTCCGTTGATATAACTCTTTAGTTTCCTCCTTCTTCTGATCAGTCTTTATGTAGGCTTAAGCTATCTCTAGATCTGCGGCTCATGGTATTAGTTATTATGTTTAGCCTTTCATGGGTGTTGAGGAATGTCCATGATACAATCCTTTAATAATACAATCCTTCATCTATGACCTGGGCTCAATTCTTTCTTTTAACTTATACCAAAATCTTCTACGGCTGTATATGCTGCATGTATAAAACTTTCAAACTCTTAAGTGCGTTCATAACGTAACTAACTCTGGATCATGAATCTAATAGTTCTTTTTGTTCCATCTCAGCTTTCTTCAAACGTAAGCAATTACTTTTCCTGGTCTTTCTGCCCCCTTTTGCGTGCATACTTAGCTTATCTTCGTGCCCATGCATATTGGAATTCCATACAACTCATATGAGCTTGAATATCACTTCTGATTTTACTTCTCGTTCACTAGCCACAGTAGGTGCTATTTTCTTATGGGAGTGCATACAATGTTGTTGTGAGACTGTTGTTATAAGACCATTCCCTCCTTAGGTCACCCAGCTTAGGTTAAAGCTTCATTCCTTACTTTCTCAGCCAGTCTTTCATTGTAGTATTTAGGGAGGATTCTCTGACTCTTGTAAAGCTGCGAGCTAATTACACCGAATACTTAATGTCCTTTCTCTCCTATAATTATCCGTAGTTTACGCTCGTGTGCTTGTAAGGTTGCTTTTGAACTTAAATTTTTACTGTTTCCAGTGGCATCCTCTTTTATTTCTGTAACACTTATACGTCACCTTTAACTACCCCAACTTCTATCTGAATATTTCTCAAGGGTTTCGAGGTCATATCTGCAAGACTGAATTCCCCATATTGGGTTTTACTATGTTTATCTTGCACAGTCTGCTACCTCGTCTGTAACCCCCGGTTTAGCCATAACTAGGCTCTTCCTGAATCAACTACTGAGTGCTCGTTGGCCCCTTCTCATATCAATATTCCACGTAATCTTTCTTGGGTCATTTCCTTTATCTTAACTTACGTCTTGCATGTACTCCTTATTTATCAATAGCATCTCAGGCAGGAACCCTTATTTCCTCTCCTTGATGTCATGCTTGCATAATATCCTTGCCGTATACGTGCAATCTCATCCCCTTTTTATTTTTGTCGCACTCTTCCTTTACCATTCCATAATTACTAGAATTACTTAATTCCGACTTAATGCCACGTAACTCCATATTCCCCCCTTGGGGGAGTACTAAGAGCTGAAGCCACGAGGATCTACCTATAGATGTTTTACCTCTTCATCTTTGGCATCGTTTCACATCATCGATGATCCTTACTCGCCTCGCGGTAATCCTTCTGTACCAAGGATACATAAATTCCTCACTCGCTAGGGTAACACTTAGTGTAACTGGCACATACAGTCCCTTAAGCTTAACTTTACTCACCTTGCTTGCTTTAGGGAAGCGTCTTCCTGAGCGACCTTTAAAGGGTATTATTCTGTCGTCCATTCTATTATCACCGGAACGAAATCTAAAATTCTCATGATGTCGACCATTATTGAATCACTCAGTACCTAATTCATGTTTAGTTTATCTTTTTTACCAATCCATACTGATTTCTTATTACTCTGGGGTCTAATTTTGCCTTTTGGTAATCGCGTTGGAGTCACGAACATATTTCTCGAAATGAGGATATGACTTTATGGCCTATACTCTTTTGTTATCTCAAGGACTGTCACCTCTCGTCCTTTCCTTCACTTGAATATAGACTCTGTAATACTATCATATTTTTTATCTATCGTTATCATCCATGTATCACATCTTACTCATAATGCTTCATTAACTCTCTTCTTATTTCCCGCTAACATTTATGTCTATCACTTTATTCTGAAAACTCGAACAAGACATTCTTTTTCTTTTAGCTCCCCTTTACTCCATCCAGTGGCTCTTCGGGTTGCTTAACGTTCTCGTTCTACTATGGGTCGCGAGCCACAATAAGGTAATATTTATCCCTTCCAGGCTTTCAGTGCTTATCTTCTGAATATTTGTTTTTATCATGGTAGTATTCACATCTAATTGTAATATCTAGAGTGGACCATCTGGGTGCCTCACAAGGAGATCTATTAGCATATTTGTAATATCCTTCGGAAATGTCAACTAACACAAACAATCCATTCACTATTTTGGATTTACTCTAACCCCAACCGGATCCTGATATCCTGTCCTTTTCTTAAACTACACCTGTTAGCCCCCAATAGGGTATAACTGAAATGGGTGTGGCCAAATTATACATACCTCTGTTATTATTGAAGGTAACTCAAAAGGCTTACATTCCTCTGCCTAAATTGTAAATACTGATAATCTTCATTAACTGGGCGCCTAGTACCCTTATTCATCTTGCTTCTTTTACTTGTTGAAACTTGTATCTATCTTCTGAATCTCTCATTGCCTTTCACCATAGGGGTGGATAGATATTTCTGCCTTAAGGCTCCATATCAAAAAGCTTACAGGTCTTAGTACACACATGATATACTGAAGACCTTACATTTACGCATCTTATGTATCATGCAAAATCGAGTCCCTCTGACTCAACTCTTTCACAGCCACATGCAATCTCTTACCAACCGTCTTTCTAGATGTATGCATCGTCGTATTATGAATAAGATGGAGTTTAGGAAATTGAGTTCTTAAAACTGAGTTCTACCATACGATCTAGAGTAAGAAGAAAGAGTGACAGTCCTAAATGCCCTATAGACTCATGCTTATAAGTGTGGTGCACAATACACCCATAAACAAAACTCTACTAGACACGACATGTAGACTCCCTAAGACAGAACTGCTCTGATACCACTTTTGTCACGACCCAAAATGATGGGTCGCGACGGGCACCCGGTACCTTACTCAACCGAGTACCAACGTAATGTATCTTTCTTATTACATCATCATATACACGTGACATACGGAACATGATCATATATAAACTCAAAACATAGGACGACAAGGCCGTACAATCTTTCACGTACATGACATATGTCTACAAGCCTCTAAGGGTATAGAAGTGTCATAAAGGTCGGGACAGAGCCCCGCCATACAAAATAATATCTTCCGCTCAGTGGATTGCATACTTGGAGGACTCTTGACCTATCTATCGGGACCTGCGGGCATGAAACACAGCATCCCCAGGCAAAAAAGACGTTAGTGCAAATAATGTACCGAGTATGTAAGGAATGAAAATCAGTAAATAATAGACATGAGAGAAACATGGAGTAAAGGACTAGACATGTACGTCTGCATAGCTCTGTGAATTATTTTATTTTTATAATATCATGCATATGCGTATAAATGTCATACCATGCATAGGTATATACGTTCATAACATCATCAAGCCTCTGAGGGCATCCCATCATATCATTTCGGCCACTGTGGGTAAATCATCAGCGTATACCAGCTGATCAGGTGGTGGTGCGTATATAACGCCGTAACCTTTTTTTCATATACCATTTAAAAATAATATACATATACGCGTATATAACGCCATCTGGTCGTGGGTCAATGTAAATATATAAATGCATGAAATGCATAAGAAATACGTTAATACGATTTTCTCGGAATACCATAAACATCAGTATGCCTTTCGGATAAACTTTATCAAATATATATTTTTCTGAGACCCATGAACAGAAGATATAATAATAATTCACATGGGGAATCAAGAATATAGACATCTTTAGAATTTCTAGGAATAGAGTCATTTATGAAAGTTGTGCATTTTGCTCGTTTCATTTGTATCATTTGGACCATGCCAAAAGAAAGAAGGAATAGCCTTAACATACCTGAACTGATTCTCTTGACAATCCCTTTAACACCCGTTGATTGCGACAACACGTAACAGCGGAGCAAAGTAGGGAAAGATCCGTATGATGTTCGTGAGAAAGATGGTACCGTGCTCTCTTAGAATTGCAAATCTCGTTGCTATTACGCAGTGTAACTTTGTATGAAATTCTTTACTCAAAATCAGCTACTTTGCTAACTGCTAATTCACGTTCTTTTTTGAATTAGAAGTCTTGTAGTGAATAAGGTGATTCTTGAAATTCTTGAGCTTCACCCGTGAGCTTAAGCAAGTCTACGAATCAAGATTATAATTGGTAAAACAGTTATAAGTTATAGAATATTATATAGATTATTTTTATACTTTAACCAAAGAGTTCACAAACTTTGCCACGTTACCAAATGACATTATGAGTCATTTATTAGGGGTGGGTTTGCTGCCACGTTGGGGAGGGGGTTAGTCTTATCCAAATTTATCCACTTAATTCCTTAATTAATTGTTAACCTCCCACTAAAATTAATAATTATCCGCATAATTAAGAATTATCTCAAATTACCTAAAATACTACTCCTTTTCAATACACTTTATACATCATACTATCATGGCCATATGGTACCTTGTATGGCACTAATCCATAAGTACCGGGTATTATAGCTCGGACCGTATTTTATCTCAAATTATCAAACTTCGAAGAATTTTATTTTCTTCGATTTGCTTACCCTCTCTCGTTCATGAATATTCTCATCACTTGTTTGGAATAGCATAATACTTATAATCCCAAAATAATCTCGTTCCCGAGCTTAAGTCGATTAACTTACGACTAAATATTAGCGTACAAAAAAAATACGGGATGTAACATCTCATTTCCGAGCTCTCATCAATTTATTTATGGCGTGCTTTCATATACGAAAATGTGGGGTGTAACATTCTTAACTATAAAGTATCTTCCAAAACTCAAACTACAAAGAAAAAGCGAGGCGGTATAATGATCTCTACGTCGTAGGGATCGTTCTAATGTTATCACTTCTTGATTTTATACTCGGGATAGTAATCTTATTTGAAACCCTTGTAGAGAGATTAAGGATAGGTTTATGGGGGTTCTATTTTAGTTTTCTATGAAAAATGAAGAGAAAGGCGACTTAAAACCTATATATATCAACTTTTGAAAAGTCAAAGAGGTGCTTGCTTGGCACCATAGCATTGGCCCTTCTTCAGACGCTTATATCTTTTATCCGGACGTCCTAAGAATAAACTGTTAAGAGTGTTGGAAACTAAATTCCAAGATCTTCAGTTTGGTATATAATATGTCCCAAAAAGACCTCTTATAACACATGAAATATATTGCTCAAAAAGCTTCGTTACAAGAAAAATCCTTTGTCGGTTTTTTCGCAACTTAAATCCGATTTTTCTCAAACTTTATATATAGACATATTATAACTTTAACTTTATTATACGTTACATTGGGATACAGAAGGTGTAACAAATTCTATGTATATTGGAAGAAAATCGCAGCTACATTTGACCTAATTTTCAGCACATTTATGAATGTAACTTGTGATTACCTTTGCTAACTTTTGTTTCACAACTCACTTGACTTCAAAACGTAACACACGACTATCATTCGACTAAAATAACTCATAACATAACCTCCTTATTATGTTAAGAACCCTAGCTTTACCCCAAAGTGCATGTTATAACATTCCAAACTTATCGACTTTCGTCGACACTTATTTTCTTAAGTTTGTTTAGCTTCTAAGTCTTTCAACCCTCTTGGTACTTGTTATCCATGATCTTAAAGATTTGTAACCTCCAAGGTAACACGATTAACTTACCTTATGTACTTTCAAAAATGATCTTATTTCTGAGCTTACATCAATTGTCTTACGGCATACTCTTATGTACGAAAACATGGGGTGTAACATATTGTTCTCCAAAACTTAAAGAGGGTGAAAATAAGCTAAATCCCAAAATTGGGACTTTAAATACCCCTGGTACTGATTTACTATTTGCGATCGCTACCATGGCCCTCGCACTCGCGATGCAAAAAACTGCCTATGCTTTTCTTCTAAGTGATCGCGTGGACCTTTATGCGATCATGATTAATTAGATTGCAAAGCTCCGCGATCGCAACCTACTACCTTGCGACCCCGAAGCCCAAAAGCCTCAGCCCTTCATGCTCCTCTACAAGATCGCATCACCTCTCACGTGATCGTGATGCTCTGGAATTACACTCCGCAATCTCGACATCTAGTGCAAGTGATCACGATGCACTGCTATGCACAAAAAGATCAGCAACCTCAACTTTGTTCGAAATGATCTAAAACCACTTCGAAACTCACCCCAGTCTCTTGGGACCCCGGCCAATTATCCTAACAAGTTCACATAGCCTATTCAAACTTGTCCAAAGACTTGAAATACGAATAGCAAAATCAAATCTAAGAATCAAAGACGAAATCACCTATAGAAACTCTCTAAAGTTTATAAGCCTTTATACTTCCAATCAAGCGTCTAAATCATAGTTAAACACTTCGAATTGAAACCAAACTTTGTGCATAAGTAAATTCAACTATGTGAACTATCTGAGGACTACGAATTCCAATCGAAGTCCATTAACATCAAAGTCCACTCTTGGTAAAACTCATGAACTCATAAGTTCTTTGAAATGTCATTTTTCAATAGGTAGGGTCAAAACATTCTAAGAATATCTAAAAACAAATTTAAAGATACAAATAAGTCCAAAATCATCATAGGAACCTATCAAAACCATCAAAGCCCGATCCTGAGTCTGTTTATCCAAAAGTCAAATCTTGGTCACCTCTTTCAACTCTAAGCTTCAAGTTAAGAACTAAGTATTTCAAATAGATCTCGAATCCCGCGGGAACCAAACTATCCATACCCACAAGTCATAATACATCAAACAAACCTACGAGAAGCAATAAATAGGGGAATGGGGTTCTAGAACTCAAAATGATCGATTGAGTCGTTACAAATAGTAGTTGCGACCGTTTCAGGTGGTACGACAGTCCACAACCCGGCGTAGCAAAATACTGAAAAACCTTATGAGAATGAGCTCATCGAGAGCTGAATTATGCTCTTCTCGAAGCTTTACGTAGCTTGAATTATAGGAAAGGCTCGGACAAGCTGAGAAAGTAAGGATCTACTACTTACTTTGTTTAAGAAATCTGAATTACAGAGGGATCACCTGAAAGTTATGTTCAGAGATACCAAAATAGAGAGGGCCCAGATAAAAAATAGGTTGATGGTAGTTGAAGAATATAAGAATCGATTAAGGAGGCTGTTGTTTGATCTTTTCCTTGCGCTTATTATTTGAAAATGTGTTATAGGATTTTTGTTGGCAGGTCATTTGGTTTTTCACAAGACATGTACGATATGGAGCACTTTATCTATTTATTTTGTAGTACCTATAAAGAATTACATCCCGTTATCTTTGTCATATTCGTTAAGGTTGAGCACAAATCCATTAATAGTCGATATTCTACCTCTGTTGTAGTTGATAATAATATTGAGTATTACAAGATACTAATACATCCTTATCAATTGTTAAAGCGCGCTGAAAATCACAGATTAATGTTTTGAAATTGCGACGAAAGTAAAAACACAATCACATTCAGATAACCCCGAGCATATAAATATGCTTACAACCAACCTATATGCAGTTAAATCACCAAATTGTTAGCTCCACAGCTAAATTGTTTATAGCCACATCTACCAACAAAAACAAAAATATATCTAAAACATGAAAGTCGGTTGTTTGTTACAAACCCTAGGCACACAAATTATATCCCTATTCCAATGATCAATCAACCATATTTTCTCCAACTTCATGTTCTTCTATCTCAGCCACAATGCCTAAGACATCAAATTCACCACCAAGCTTTGTAATTGTTTCAACTCCATAATTAGCTCAATCAATAACTCAAGAATTAGCTTCACCATTAACATCACAATTACTTTATCACCAATACTAGAATTAGTGTCACCAACTTTGTTGTCCTCGGACAGTGCATGGACCTCACTTTGCTTCTCAGGAACACTTAGTTCTTGTACTTTAGTCGACATCTCCACATCCACAGTTGGAGCAGGGAATTCAGCTGCATTCTCATTAGCACCTGATTCATCATCTGTATCAGTTGGCTTGTCCTCAAGAGCAGTCAAGCTTGGCTAAGAAGTTTTATTTTCAACCATAATTGTTTCTTCTCCTTGTCGATATCATAATTTTGCACCTCATCAATCTTAGTGATGTTTCCATTGACGGCCCCTTGAGTAGGTCGAGTACGTTGATTAGGAATGACCACAATGAAATTGTCATAACCCAAAATTCACTCTGAAGAATGTCGTGATGGCACCTAGTCTCTACGACTAGGTAAGCCTAATAAATAGCAACCACCGAACAGATATATAAATATAAGATACTGAAAATGACTGAATAATGGATAAAACAGTCTGTAAATAGAATCTCATAATCTCACACCCCAAAACCGGTGAAACCGAGTCATATGTTCTATAGAATGCTACTAGAGTGCTACAACAACACTATCCAAAAAGGAAAAACAATAGTAATGAAAACAAGGGAAGGTGACTCCGAGGCCTGCGGACGCCGAGCAGGCATACCTTGAAGTCTCCGGTAAAAGCAACTAGCGAGACTCTCTATCTACCGACACGAGCAGACATACCTGGATCTGCACAAAAAGATATGCAGAAGCATCGTATGAGTACACCACAGCGGTACTCTGTAAGTATCAAGACTAACCTCAGTGGGGTAGTGACGAGGGAAAATCAAGACACCTACTAGACATGACAACCTTTACAAGTATAAATATGAAACTAACAAGGAACAGTACCAATAGAGAGCTAAACATGATAAACGACAATAAAATTTGCAACAGAAAACTAGAAGCAATAATTATCAACAAAGAACAAACTGGTAATAAAATTGTAAGGTAAGCCGAATATAGTTTAAGTCTGGTGAAACCATGTAAGGAAATAAGTAACAACTCAATAAGAACAACCGCTTTCACACAACATCTACTCAAGAGTTTTTTCGAGGTGCCACTGTAATTACCCGACCGGTCGTTTTAAGCATTTGCACTTCGCTCGGTTGTTTGAAGGCATTAGTAGCTCTGTATGATGTATTATGACTTATGTGAATCGCCAATTTTGGTTTTCAGGTTATTCGGAATTGATTTGGAGAAATGATTCTCAGCTAGAAGCTTTAAATTTGAAAGGTTTGACCAAGTTTTGACTTTTGAGTAATTGACCTCAGATTGGATTTCTGATGATTTCGTTAGCTCTGTTAAGTGATTGTAAACTTAGGAGCGCATCTGGATTGTGATTTGGATGTCCGTAGTAAAGTTTGGCTTGAAATGGCGAAAGTTGAAACTTTGGAAACTTTGACCGGGAGTGGAATATTTGATATCAGGGTCGGATTTTAATTCCGGAAGTTGGAGCAGGTCCGTAATATCAAATGTGACTTATGTGCAAAATTTGAGGTCAATCGGACATGATTTGATAGGTTTCAGCATCGGTTGTGGAAGTTGAAGTTTCAAAGTTCAATGATTTCGAATTGAGGTATGATTCATTGTTTAGATATTGTTATGTGTGTTTTGAGGCCTCAAGTAGGTCCGTGTTATGTTATGGGACTTGTTGGTATATCGGGACGAGGTCCTGAAGGGCTCGGGTATTTTTCGGATTTGATTTTGGATCATATTCCTTTATGTTGCTGCTACTGAAGGCTGTTGATTCTGGTGTTTCTGCATCTGTGGAAGAATGCACGCAGATGAGAGTCTGCAGATGCAGACAGTGGATCGCAAAAGCGAAGGAAGGCATGGTTGGAATGGACCACAGAAGCGGCTTTTGTCGCGCACCTGCGGGCATGCATATGCGAGACTTGGAAGCGCAGGTGCGCAGCTCATCGCAGAAGCGGAATATGGTATCTGCGGGTTCGGGTATTTTGGGGGCGTAATTTCGGGTTTTGTGGAAAATATTAGCATTTTGATATGAAATTTATTCCTATAAATTTTGTGGACTGAATCAAATTAATTGTGGTGGATTCAAGCCGTTCGGTAGTTTATACGCACATAATGGGATTTCTGGAGCATTGTTTAGCTTGCTCGATATTGGATTCGGCTTGTTCGAGGTAAGTAACTATTCTAATCTTGGAGTTGAGGGTATGAACCCTGAATATATGTATTTCGTGAATTGTTGGGAGGTGACGCACATGCTAGATGACGGGCGTGTGGACGTGCACTATAGAAATTGTGACATAATTATTTCTATGGAATTTTGTAGTTAAATGATCTTGGCATTTTCCATGCGATTTTATGAGTTAAAGAAATTGAGCTGAAAAGCATATTAAAAATCATGTTGAGGCTATGTGCCGGTATTATTGGGACCCACAGAGGTCATATTGTTGTGAATTATTCGTTTAAATTAAAAATTTATACTCAGTCATATTCATTTCATTGCATATCATATCTCAGTCTCTATTTGTTATTTATTGAAACCTCATATCATCATATTTGGGTTATTTTCATGACATTGTGAGCCCCAGATACTGGAGAGATTGATGACCGAGTGAGGCCGAGGGCCTGATTGTGAGGATTATTATGTGGATCGGGGCTGCCCGTCTGCAGCATGCTTTATATACTTTATGATTATAGAACGTGAGTTGTCCGTGCAGATTATAGCGTTTGGGCTGAAGGAGTCCCTCCGGAGTCTGTACACATCCCCAGTGAGTGCAGATACCTACTGAGTGCGAGTGTCGAGTGTTGAGTGACTGGGAGGCATGAGTGATTGTGAGGTATGCGCGAGTGGCATGAGTGATTGTGAGGTATACCCGAGTGGCATGAGTGACTATGAGGTATGCCCGAGAGGCATGAGTGACTGTGAGGTTTGGCCGAAGGGCTGTATATGAGTGATGTTCTACCCGAGGGGCTGTTTATGATATTTATCACTGAGTTGCATGGCATTGGCATAGAGATGTATTTTCCTCATGCTGTACAATATCACATCATCCATGATTTCTCACACATTTTGTTTTACAGATGGGTATAATGATGCAATTATTTGAACATCTTATTTATTATTGAAAAGATTTTAGGAGAAATTATTTTTTTCAAACTATTCATATTTTTGGCAACTTCGGCAAACGATTTGGGTTTTCACTGATGTATTTGAAAGGAAGAACTATTATTTTTGAAATCGTGATTTGGCTGAGCATTTTATCTCTGAGTTACTTCTGGTGTTATTTGTTTTATGTCGTTATGGACTGTTGTGGACTATTGATTATGAACCCGACCTTGGTAGAAGCTCATCACTACTTTCAACCTACGGCTAGGTTTGTTACTTACTCAGTACATATGGTCGGTTGTACTAATACTAGACTTCTGCACATTGCGTGCAAATGTTGGCTATTATTGTTGTTGTGCTCGATTGTTGCGGGACTTGAAGATGTACCTGCGTTCCTATTGTAGCTGCCTCTTGTTCGTGGTAGCTTTAGATCTTTAAAACTCTGTTTATGTAATATTCAAACAGACTATGTATTTATTTTATTTCCGCTTTGTATACTCTATGTTTAGAAGCTTATGATTTGTACTACCAGTTCTTGAGGATTGTATAAGATTAAGACCTTTATTCACTTAAATTGCTTTAATAATTATTATTAGAATTGGATAATTGAAAGTTGTCTTACCTAGCGGGTTGGGTTAGGTGCCATCACGACTTGTTGAATTTTGGGTCGTGACAAGGTAGTATCAGAGCTCTAGGTTCATAGGTTCTAGAAGTCATGAGCAAGTGTCTAGTAGAGTCTTGTAGATCGGTATGATGACGTCCATACTTATCTTCGAGAGGCTATAGGGCATTTAGCATTTATACTTCCCATCTTTCTTTCCTTATCATGCGAGATTGATTCAGCTTGAGACATAAACTCTTTGAATTCCTTCCACGTATTCGTATGCACATATGAACGCTCGGTATCAGCTGTGCATCGCCGGTTTGTGATTCCATGAATGAAGTTCGAGATGAGTATTCTATGTTTTGGTGATGGGCCAGTTTGGAGGACATGAGGACAGGTTTAGACCGCTGCTTAAGCTCAGTAGATTCTGTTGTAACTCATACAATTAGACTTATATGTCCGGTAATGACCCTACAGTGGAATTTATGGCTCGATGAGTGGTGGAATGGCAGTTTGATAGGTATGATGTAACCGCGGGATGTGTTAAGACGATTGGAATATGACGAGAAGTGTTTCCTTGAAATGTAAAGGAAAGGCCATTGGGTGCTTGATTTTCGATTTGATGTGACGAACAGTCTCGAGTAATGAATGTTTTGAAGGATATTTCACATTGTCAAATTTTGGGACAGACCAAACTCTCATGTTTGGTTAATGAGTTTGGACTCAGATAGACTAAGTGATTGTATAGTAATTGTGACTGCGAAAGGGTATAACAAGATACCAGTTTGAGGCTAAGCAGGTGGATTATCCCTTACGGAGTAATCTATGTAGGTGTATTCCTTATGATGTGAGTAGAGAGTTTCTTTTCTACCGACAGGGTGTATGGGTGGAGATTTGTATCTGAATCTGGTTGAGAAAGTTGACTTGTGTGTTAAGAGGATGAATACGAGCTTAGCGGATGATTGAGGTATTTTTATGGTTGGCGTTGTATGAACTTGGGAAGAAGTTTTATTGGACTGACTGTGGCATTATGGCAGTAAGAGAGTATTGGTATTGTGAGTTATGGAATATTTTAATCTATGGCTTTGAGCCAAGTGGAGAAGTCTGCTATTGGCAATTTGATTTCATGGTTATGTGTTAAATTTTAATTTTGGTCTGAGGCATACTTGTGGATTAGCTATGACTTGCAGAAGTTGAGATCGAGGATGACTCGAATAAGGAAATTCCTGGTTAAGTATTATATTGCACGTATGAGTATATGAAATTTGTGGGATGAGTGAGTTGTTATTGGTGAATGATGTAGTGCACACGGAGTATGAATTTGATATGTGGTGTTAAAGTAGAGTTGCTTCTTTGAGTATTGTGGTGCTAATTGGACACGTGTCCTTTGGCCCATTTGGGCGGTGCAATTAGATTTAAGCAAAGTGGGTGACTCTCGAGAAAATTCCAGTGGATTTGAGAATTATATATAGCAATTGAGAATGTTTTCGGACCTGTATATGGATAAAATCCGAGATTTGCGTTTGACGGTGCCTGGACTTGCGGAAATTCTATATGACTATGGATTCTATATTTTTGTATAAGGAAGGTAAGAAGAACAATTTCAAATTCACATAAGGTATTCTTAGAGTGAGTGTTATAGTTGTGGTATTTTTGAAGGTGTTTAAGAAGAATGCAATTGCTTATGGGTCGTAGAGCATTGTGGTTCAATGCTAGGTTTGTGAGGTGAGCTATGGCTAAAGATCGTGGCATTTTAGCAAGGAGAAGTATTAATTTGAAGACATATTTGGAAGGAACTCGGAGAAAATAAGACAAACAGGTAGTAGGTTGGATCAGTATGGTAATGGATATGATCGGTTCTTTGGGTGCTTATGATGTAGGGGTTTTCTACAGATGCTTTGTGCCAATACACCTGGGCTTGGCGACCTGTGTGACTTGGTTGATTTAGAGAGATTCAACTCTGATGGCCTGATTATGTGCAAATGGATACCAAAGCATTCTCGAGGTTTTCTACCACGGTTTGAGATGGGTATTTTCCTACCGGCCTGAGGAGCATGTTGAGTATTATGATTTTATACCGGATGGGATCAAATATAAGGCTTCTGGCTAATCAGATATGTATTTTACTTCTAACTCAAAATGATTATGAGGTTCTCGTATTTTTCAAATGATGGCATGATAGATGCGGTGTGTTGTATGGGATTAAGGTTGGCGTGTGCAAGGTCATGGTTTAGCTTTGAAAGGGAGGTCATAAATTCTTAAAGGGCATGAATAGTTTTCGATGTTTAGATGAATGCTATAACTATTTGGTATTGCGTGAGTAGAGTGTACATTTCAGAAGGCGCATTATGTTTTGAATTATGAATATCTCATAAGTATTGCGTCATTTTCCTGGTTGATCGACTGCTGATATTCAAATTTTGCCAAGTGGCACGGAAGAACTTTTAAAGTATTTCTCGTGGGATGATCGTGTATGAGAGAGGTATTAGGCATTCAGGCGGTGGAGACTGGGAGTTGTCAGGAGCAGATTGTTTCATGGAGGTAGACTGTGAGGTCGTGGCCGAAGCTAGCCAGATGATAGTATGTATTATGATTCAGTCATTGTGGACTTTTGTCGGGTTATTTGTCTATTTTTAGGTGACCAGAGATGATTTTGGGGTCCATTGGTATGCCCAATTAAAATGTGTATTCTACACCGAGCCGGAATGGTTGGCTCCATACTGCTATTGTTGAGGGATGTGCCATTTGATTGTTTCAGAGCTTATTCTTGTTCTGGAATGATCTATGAGTTACTCTTCTATGCTACGAGGAGTTGTGATTTGTTGGTTACATGCACATATAGTGCGGTTCTATTGTGTCCTTATAGCGAAATTTGAGCGAGAATAGTATTGGGGATTGCTTGGTTGATGGCGTATGGGTCCTGTTCTTTCGGGTTTTGTGTGGCATGGTGTCATTTCATTCGCCGTGGTTATAGTAATGCACTTTGGGTACTTGATGTCGAATTGCGCATGGTTATTGATTTTAGCAGGGTGGCTTGAGGTGTTTCATATGGACTAGTATTTGGATAGGGTCGCGTATTGCATTAGAGTATGTGGAAATATGATCCTTTGCATTAGATTCTTTTGTTATGGTTCTGTGGTATGTGATGGGTTCTTAGCATTGAGTCGGGGTGGTAACCGTCGAGCTTGCGGGATGGTTCTCTTGTTTGAGTAATTTTCACGATTGAGTACATTTGGAATGCTGCTATTTGGTGCACGGATTGCACGGGTTGTGGCTTTAGATTGTACTGATGTGTCATGTCACTAGAGTAGTCGTGTTGGATGAGACGAGGTCATTGGACCTAGAATGGATGCTATCGGATTTGATTGTGGTATATTTGGGAGGATAACATCAGAAGTCGGCTTTGAAATTGGCTATAGTTCTTGTGGAAGGAGCGGGAGCTCTATGACCTGTTGGTCTAATGAATGGATATGAATTTGGTATGTTTCTTTCATCATCGGCAGTTTACTAAGGTTTTAGAACGAGGTTTTGTTTGATATGAGGTTTATTGTCGGCATTTGGTTGAGTTGAGGCGCTACTTTGACTAGAAATCAATGCTTCGAGCATTCGAGCTATGTGGTATTTGAATTTGGGTATTTGGGTTATGGTTATGACTTTTAGTATAGCTTGTTCAGACTCATACGGTATGTAGATGCTAAATTCTGATCTTATAGGAAATTTCGGATGCTGGAAATTGATTCGAAGGCTTGTGGGATAGGTTGAATTGAGAAATTTCAGTTATGTTGTGTTATCGAGCATGTATGAGATAGGGTGACGTGGGATCACCCCGGGTATGTGCATGGGAAGGTTACACAGCGGTTTGATGGGTTTTGGAACAACTTTGGGCACATTCGAGAACGAACGTATGTTTAAGTGGGGGAGGATGTAACGACCCGATCGATCGTTTTAAGCATTTGCACTTCGCTCGGTTGTTAGAGGGCATGAGTAGCTCCGTACGATGTATTATGACTTATGTGAATCGCCTATTTTGGTTTTCAGGTTATTCAGAATTGATTTGGAGAAATGATTCTCAGCTAGAAGCTTTAAATTTGAAAGGTTTGACCAAGTTTTCACTTTTGAGTAATTGACCTTGGATTGGATTTCTGATGATTTCGTTAGTTCTGTTGAGTGATTTTGAACTTAGGAGCGCGTCCGGATTGTGATTTGGATGTCTGTAGTAAAGTTTTCCTTGAAATGGCGAAAGTTGGAACTTTGGAAAGTTTGACCGGGAGTGGACTTTTTGATATCTAGTTCGGATTTCGGTCCCGAAAGTGGGAGAAGGTCCGTAATGTCAAATGTGACTTGTGTGCAAAATTTGAGGTCAATCGGACGTGATTTGATAGGTTTCGGCATCGGTTTTGGAAGTTGAAGTTTCAAAGTTCAATGATTTCGAATTGAGGTGTGATTCATCGTTTCGATGTTGTTATTTGTGTTTTGAATCTTCGAGTAGGTCTGTGTTATGTTACGGGACTTGTTGTTATATCAGGATGAGGTCCTGAGGGGCTCGGGTATGTTTCGGATTTGATTTCGGATTATTCTTCTTCATGTTGCTGCTGTTGAAGGCTGCTGATTCTGGTGTTTCCTCATCTGCGGAAGAATGCACGCAGATGCAAGTCCGTAGATGCGGACAGTGGATCCAAGAAGCGAAGGAATGCATGGTTGGAATGGACCGTAGAAGCGGATTTTGTCGCGCACCTGTTGACACGCAGATGCGAGACTTGGAAATGCAGGTGCAAAGCTCATCGCAGAAGCAGAATATGGTATCTGTAAGTGCGGGTGTTGCTGGACAATGTTATTCTCGCGGAAGCGAGTTGTTTTCCGCAGAAGCGAGGATCGCAGGTGCGACCTCTTGGCCGCATCTGCGAAAGTGCTGGGCAAAATCCTTTAAGTTCGAGGGTCCGACATTTTCACCCATTTTTCGGATTTTGGAGCTCGGTTTGGGCGATGTTAAAGAGAAACTTTTCCACACAACTTGGGATAAGTGTTCTTAACTCCCTTGTGATTATATTCCATGAATTAATCTTCATTTTTGGTGTAAGATTATTGAATGCCAATTTGGAATCGGATTTGAGTAAAATTAGTATGGTTGAACTTGTAATTGGATGGGTTGTCGTATTTTGTGAGTTTTGTCGGATTTCGAGACGTGGGTCCCACGGGTGACTTTTGGGGCGTAATTTCGGATTTTGTGGAAAATATTAGCATTTTGATATGGAACTTATTCCTATAAATTGTGTGGACTGAATCAAATTAATTGCGATAGATTCGAGCCGTTCGGGAGTTGATATGCGCATAATGGGATTTCTGGAGCATTGTTTAGCTTGCTCGACATTGGATTCGGCTTGTTCGAGGTAAGTAACTCTTCTAATCTCGGAGTTGAGGGTATGAACCCTGAATATATGTATTTCATGAATTGTTGGGAGGTGACGCACATGCTAGGTGACGGGCGTGTAGGCGTGCACTATAGAAATTGTGACATAATTATTTTTGCGGAATTTTGTAGTTAAATGATCTTGGCATTTTCCATGCGGTTTTATAAGTTAAAGAAATTAAGCTGAAAAGCATATTACAAATCATGTTGAG
The DNA here is from genome assembly GCA_000715115.1 of Nicotiana otophora. Lineage (NCBI taxonomy): Eukaryota > Viridiplantae > Streptophyta > Magnoliopsida > Solanales > Solanaceae > Nicotiana > Nicotiana otophora. The sequence continues at coordinate 150,849 of AWOL01S0009922.1, forward strand.
GCTATGTGCCAGTATTATTGGGGCACACAAAGGTCATATTGTTGTGCATTATTTGTTTTAAATTACAAATTCATGCTCGGTCATATTCATTTCATTGCATATCATATCTCAGTCTCTGTTGTTAATTATTGAAACATCATATCATCATTTTTAGGCTATTGTCATGACATTGTGAGCCCGAGAGACTGGAGAGATTGATGACCGAGTGAGGCCGAGGGCCTGATTGTGAGGATTATTATGTGGACGGGGTTGCGCGCCTACGGCATGCTATATATACTTTATGATTATAGCACGTGAGTTGTCCGTGCAGCACGTGAGTTGTCCATGCTGATTATAGCGCTTGGGCTGAAGGAGCCCCTCCGGAGTCTGTACACACCCCTAGTGAGCACAGGTACCTACTAAGTGCGAGTGCTGAGTGCCGAGTGCTGAGTGACTGGGAGGCATGAGTGATTGTGAGGTATGCCCGAGTGGCATGAGTGACTGTGAGGTATGCCCGAGAGGCATGGGTGACTGTGATGTTCTGCCCGAGGGGGTGTATATGAGTGATGTGCTGCCCGAGGGGCTGTTTATGATTTTATCACTGAGTTGCATCGCATTGGCATGCACACATGACATACAAGCATAGAGATATATTTTCCTCATGCTGTACAACATCACATCATCCATGATTTCACACATTCTTTTTTATAGATGAGCAAAGTGATGCAGCTGTTTTACATGGGTTATCCGGAAGGAAAATGAAACATCTTATTTATTATTGAAAATATTTTAGGAGAAATTATTGTTTTCAAACTATTCATATTTTTGGCAACTTCAGCAAACGATTTGGGTTTTCACTGATGTATTTGAAAGGAAGAACTATTATTTTTGAAATCATGATTTGGCTGAGCATTTTATCTCTGAGTTACTTCTGGTGTTATTTGCTTTATGTTGTTATGGACTGTTGTGGACTATTGGTTATGGACCCGACCTTGGTATAAGCTCGTCACTACTTTCAACTTACGGCTAGGTTTGTTACTTACTCAGTACATGGGGTCGGTTGTACTAATACTACACTTCTGCACATTGGGTGCAGATGTTGGCTGATGTTATTGCTGTGCTCGATGGTTGCGAGACTTGAAGATGTACCTGCGTTCCTGTTATAGCTGCCTCTTGTTCAGGGTAGCCTTAGATATATAAAAGCTTTATTTATGTATTATTCAAATAGACTATGTATTTATTTCATTTCCGCTTTGTATACTCTATTCTTAGAAGCTTATGATATGTAATACCAGTTCTTGGGGATTGTATAAATTGCTTTAATAATTATTGTTGGAATTGAATAATTGAAAGTTGGCTTACCTAGCAGGTCAGGTTAGGTGCCATCACGACTAGTTGGATTTTGCATCATGACAGCCACACTTCATAGTTTCAATTCACGTGCCCTAATTACAACAACAACAACAACAACAACAACCCAGTAGAATCCCATTAATGGGGTCTGGGGAG
>AWOL01S0009925.1:0-20107 GCA_000715115.1 Nicotiana otophora
GGGTTGCACAATGAGCCGATGAGTAAAGAAAATTTTGACAGAAAGATGCATTTCTGCGGTGCATTTTGCGGTCGCAAAATCACTCTGCGGGTCGTATAATGGGCAGAAGCTGGGCACGTGAGGGTTCAAATCTGCGGTCGATTATGCAACTGCTGAGCTATTTTGCGGTGCATAATGCGACCGCAGAACAACTCTTTTTGGGTTGAACAATGAGTCGATAAGTAAAGGAAATTTTGGCACGACCGCAGAATGGGCAGAAACTGGGCAGGCGAGAGTGCAAATCTACGATCGATTATTCGACTGTAGAACCTTTTTGCTGTGCATTATGCAACCGCAGAACAAGTCTTTTTGGGTTGAACAATGAGCCGATGAGTAAAGGATATTTTGGTAGAAAGATGCATTTCTGCGGTCCATTTTGCCGCCGCAGAATCACTTTGTGGGCCGCATAATGGCCGCAGAACGGAGCAGAAACTGGGCAGGTGAGGGTGCAATTCTTGGGTCGATTATGCGACCGCAAAACCGTTTTGCGGTGCGTTATGCGACCGCAGAACACGTCATTTTGGGTTGAACAATGAGCCGATGAGTAAATGAAATTGTGGCAGAAAGATGCACTTCTGCGGTCCATTTTGCTCCCGTAGAATTATTTTGCGGGCTGTATAATGGCCGTATAATGGGCAGAATTTGGGCACGTACAGGTGCATATCTGCGGTCAATTATGCGACCGCTGAACTATTTTGCGATGCATTATACGATCGCAGAACAAGTCTTTTTGGGTTGAACAATGAGCTGATGAGTAAAGGAAATTTTTTCAGAAAGATGCATGCATTTCTGCTGTCCATTTTGCGGACGCAGAATCACTCTACGGGCTGCATAATGGCCGCAGAATGGGCAGAAGTTGGGCAGGTAAGAGTGCAAATCTGCGGTCGATTATGCGATCGCAGAACATTTTTGCGGTGCGTTATGCGACCGCAGAACAAGTCCTTTTGGGTTGAACAATGACCCGATGAGTAAAGGAAATATTTTGCAGAAAGATACATTACTGCGGTCCATTGTGCGGCTGCAGAATCACTCTGCGGGCCGCATAATGGCCACAGAACGGGCAATAGCTGGGTACGTGAGGGTGCAAATCCGCGGTCCATTATGCAATCGCAGAACTATTTTGCGGTGTATTATGCGACCGCAGAACAAGTCTTTTTGGGTTGAACAATGAGCCAATAAGTAAAGGAAATTTTGGAAGAAAGATGCATTTCAGCGGTCCTTTTTGCGCCCGCAGAATCACTCTGTGGGCCGCAGAATAGCTGGTGAGGGTGCAAATCTGCGATCGAATATGCGACCACAGAATGTTTTTGCAGTGCATTATGTGACCGCAGAACAAGTCGTTTTGGGATGAACAATGTGCCGATGAGTAAAGGAAATTTTGACATAAAGATGCATTTCTGCGGTCCAATTTACGACCGCAAAATCACTCTACGGGCCGCATAATGGCCGCATAATGGGCAGAAGCTGGGCAGGCGAGGGTGCAACTATGCGGTCGATTATGCGACCGCAGAACTGTTTTGCGGTGCATTATGCGACCGCATAACAAGCCGTTTTGGGTTGAACAATGAGCCGATGAGTAAAGGAAATTTTGGAAGAAAGATGCATTTCTGTGGTCCATTTTACGGCCACAGAATCACTCTGCGGGCCGCATAATGGCTGCATAATGGGAAGAAGCTGGGCAGGTAAGGGTGCAAATCTGTGGTCGATTATGCGATCGTAGAACTAATTTGCGGTGCATTATGCGACCGGAGAAAAAGTCTTTTTGGGTTGAATAATGAGCCGATGAGTAAAGGATATTTTGGCATAAAAATGCATTTCTGCGGTAAAATTGGAGGCCGCAAAATCACTCTGTGGGCCGCATAATGGCCGCATAATGGGCATAAGCTGGGCAGGTGAGGGTGCATATCTGTTGTCGATTATGCGACCGCAAAACCATTTTGCGGTGTTTTATGCGACCGTAGAACAAGTTGTTTTGGGTTGAACAATGAGCCGATGAGTAAAGGAAATTTTTGCATAAAGGTGTATTTCTGCGGTCCAATTTGCGGCCGCAAAATCACCCTGTGCGCTGCATAATGGCCGCATAATGGGTGGAAGCTGGGTGCCGAGCGTGCAAATCTGCGGTCGATTATGCTGCCGCATAACTGTTTTGCGGTGCATTATACGATCGCAGAATAAGTTTTTTTGGATTGAACAACGAGCCGATGAGTAAAGGAAATTTTGGCAGAAATATGCATTTCTGCGGTCCATTTTGCGGCCACAGAATCACTCTATGGGTCACATAATGGCTGCAAAAACGGGGCAGGCGAGGGTGCAAATCTCTAGTCGATTATGCTACCGCAGAACTAATTTGCGGTGCATTATGCGACCAGAGAATAAGTCTTTTTGGGTTGAACAATGAGCCAATGAGTAAAGGAAATTTTGGTAGAAAGATGCATTTCTGCGTTCCATTTTGCGGCCACGGAATCATTCTGTGGGCCGCATAATGGCCGCAGAATGGGCCGAAACTGGGCAGGTGAGGGTGCAACTCTGCGGTCGAATATGCGACCACAAAACATTTTTGCAGTGCATTATGTGACCGCAGAACAAGTCTTTTTGGGTTGAACAATGTGCCGATAAATAAAGGAAAATTTGGCATAAAGATGCATTTCTGCAGTACAATATGCGGCGGCAAAATCACTCTGCGGGCCGCATAATGGGTAGAAGCTGGACAGGTGAGGGTGCAAATGTGCGATCGATTATGCGACCGCAGAACAAGCCGTTTTGGGTTGAACAATGAGCCGATGAGTAAAGGATATTTTGGCATAAAATTCATTTTTGCGGTCAAATTTGGGGTCGCACAATCACTCTGCGGGCCGCATAATGGGTAGAAGCTGGGCAGGTGAGGGTGTAAATCTGTGGTCGATTATGCGACTACAAAACTAATTTTGCGGTGCATTATGCGACCGGAGAACAAGTCTTTTTGGGTTGAACAATGAGCCGATGAGTAAAGGATATTTTGGCATAAAAATGCATTTCTACGATCAAATTTGCGGTCGCAAAATCACTCTGCAGACCGCATAATGGGTAGAAGCTGGGCAGGTGAAGGTGTAAATCTGTTGTCGATTATACGATCGCAAAACCATTTTGCAGTGCTTTATGCGACCGCAGAACAAGTCTTTTTGGATTGAACAACGAGCCGATGAGTAAAGGAAATTTTGGCAGAAAGATGCATTTCTACGGTCCATTTTGCGGCCACAGAATCACTCTGTGGGCCGCATAATGGCCACAGAATGGGCAGAAACTGGGCAGGTGAGGGTGAAAATCTATGAACGAATATGCGACCGCAAAACATTTTGGCAGTGCATTATGCGACCGCAGAACAAGTCTTTTTGGGTTGAACAATGTGCCGATGATTAAAGGAAATTTTGGCATGAAGATGCATTTCTGCGGTACAATTTGCGGCCGCAAAATCACTCTGCGGGCCACATAACGGCCGCATAATGGGCAGAAGCTTGGCAGGCGACGGTGTAACTCTGCGGTCGATTATGCGTCCGCAAAACTATTTTTCGGTGCATTATGCGACCGCAGAACAAGTCGTTTTGGGTTTTACAATGAGCCGATGAGTAAAGGAAATTATGGCAGAAAGATGCATTTCTGTGGTCCATTTTGCGGCCGCAGAATCACTCTGCGGGTCGCATAATGGCCGTAGAATGGGAAGAAGCTGGGCAGGTGAGGGTGCAAATCTGCAGTCGATTATGCGACCGTAGAACTAATTGGCAGTGCATTATGCGACCGCAGAACAAGTCTTTTTGGGTTGAACAATGTGCCGATGATTAAAGGAAATTTTGGCATGAAGATGCATTTCTGCGGTACAATTTGCGGCCGCAAAATCACTCTGCGGGCCACATAATGGCCGCATAATGGGCAGAAGCTGGGCAGGCGACGGTGTAACTCTGCGGTCGATTATGCGTCCGCAGAACTATTTTTCGGTGCATTATGCGACCGCAGAACAAGTCGTTTTGGGTTTTACAATGAGCCGATGAGTAAAGGAAATTATGGCAGAAAGATGCATTTCTGTGGTCCATTTTGCGGCCGCAGAATCACTCTGCGGGTCGCATAATGGCCGTAGAATGGGAAGAAGCTGGGCAGGTGAGGGTGCAAATCTGCAGTCGATTATGCGACCGTAGAACTAATTGGCAGTGCATTATGCGACCGCAGAACAAGTCTTTTTGGGTTGAACAATGTGCCGATGATTAAAGGAAATTTTGGCATGAAGATGCATTTCTGCGGTATAATTTGCGGCCGCAAAATCACTCTGCGGGCCACATAACGGCCGCATAATGGGCAGAAGCTTGGCAGGCGACGGTGCAACTCTGCGGTCGATTATGCGTCCGCAAAACTATTTTTCGGTGCATTATGCGACCGCAGAACAAGTCGTTTTGAGTTTTACAATGAGCCGATGAGTAAAGGAAATTATTGCAGAAAGATGCATTTCTGTGGTCCATTGTGTGGCCGCAGAATCACTCTGCGGGCCGCATAATGGCCGTAGAATGGGAAGAAGCTGGGCAGGTGAGGGTGCAAATCTGCAGTCGATTATGCGACCGCAAAACTAATTGGCAGTGCATTATGCGACCGGAGAACAAGTCTTTTTGGGTTGAACAATGAGCCGATGAGTAAAGGAAATTTTGGCATTAAAATGCATTTCTGCGGTCAAATTTGCGACCGCAAAATCACTCTGCGGGCCGCATAATGGCCGCATAATGGGTGGAAGCTGAGCGCCGAGCGTGCAAATCTGGGGTCGAGTATGCTACCGCAAAACTGTTTTGCGGTGCATTATGCGATCATAGAACAAGTCTTCTTGGATTGAACAACAAGCCGATGAGTAAAGGAAATTTTGGCAGAAAGATGCATTTCTGCGGCCACAGAATCACTCTGTGGGCCGCACAATGGCCGCAGAATGGGCAGAAACCGGGCAGGTGCGGGTGCAAATGTGCGGTCAATTATGCTACCGCAAAACTAATTTGCGGTGCATTATGCGACCGGAGAACAAGTCTTTTTGTGTTGAACAATGAGCCAATGAGTAAAAGAAATTTTGGTGGAAAGATGCATTTCTGCGGTCCATTTTGCAGCCACAGAATCACTCTACGGGCCGCATAATGGCCGCAGAAACTATGCTAGTGAGGGTGAAAATCTACGGTCTAATATGCGATCGCAGAACGTTTTTGCAGTGCATTATGTGACCGCAGCACAAGTCTTTTTGGGTTGAACAATGTGCCGATGAGTAAAGGAAATTTTGACACAAAGATGCATTTCTGCGGTCCAATTTGCGGCCGCAAAATCACTCTGCGGGCCGCATAATGGGCAGAAGCTTGGCAGGCGAGGGTGCAACTCTGCGGTGCATTAGGCGACCCCAAAACTATTTTGTGGTGCATTATGCGACCGCAGAACAAGCCGTTTTGGGTTGAACAGCGAGCCGATGAGTAAAGGAAATTTTGGAAGAAAGATGCATTTCTGTGGTCCATTTTGCGGCCGCAGAATCACTCTGCGGGCCTCATAATGGGAAAAAGCTGGGCAGGTGAGGGTGCAAATCCGTGGTCGATTATGCGACTGCAGAACTAATTTTGCGGTGCATTATGCGACCGGAGAACAAGTCTTTTTGGGTTGAACAATGAGCCAATGCGTAAAGGAAATTTTGGTAGAAAGATGCATTTCTGCGGCCCATTTTGCGGCCACAGAATCACTCTGCGGGCCGCATAATGGGCAGAAACTGGGCAGGTGAGGGTGCAAATATACGGTCGAATATGCGACCGCAGAACGTTTTTGCACTGTATTATGCGACCGTAGAACAAATCTTTGAGTTGCACAATGTGCCGATGAGTAAAGGAAATTTTGACAGAAAGATGCCTTTCTGCGGTTCAATTTGCGGCCGCAAAAACACTCTATGGGCCGCATAATGGGCAGAAGCTGGGCAGGTGAGGGTGCAAATGTGCGGTCGATTATGCGACAGCAGAACTAATTTGCGGCGCATTATGCGACCGGAGAACAAGTCATTTTAGGTTGAACAATGAGTCGATGAGTAAAGGATATTTTGGCATAAAAATGAATTTCTGCGGTCAAATTTGCGGCCGTAAAATCACTCTGCGGGCCGCATAATGGCAGCATAATGGGCAGGTGAAGGTGCAAATCTGTTGTCGATTATGCGATCGTAAAGCCATTTTGCGGTGCTTTATGGGACTGCAGAACGAGTCGTTTTGGGTTGAACAATGTGCCGATGAGTAAAGGAAATTTTTGCATAAAGAGGCATTTCTGCGATCCAATTTGCGGCTGTAAAATCACTCTGCGGGTCGCATAATGGGCAGAAGCTGGGCAGGCGAGGGTGCAACTATGCGGTCGATTATGCGACCGCAGAACTATTTTGCGATGCATTATGCGACCACTGAACAAGGCGTTTTGGGTTGGACACTGAGCCAATGAATAAAGGAAATTTTGGCAGAAAGATGCATTTCTGTGGTCCATTTTCCGGCCGCAGAATCACTCTACGGGCTGCATAATGGCCGCGGAATGGGAAGAAGCTGGGCAGGTGAGGGTGTAAATCTGTGATCGATTATGCGACCGCAGAACTAATTTGCGGTACATTATGCGACCGGAGAACAAGCCCTTCTGGGTTGAACAATGAGCCGATGAGTAAAGGAAATTTTGGCAGAAAGTTGCATTTGCGCGGTCCATTTTGCGGCCGCAAAATCACTCTACGGGCCGCATAACGGGCAAAAATTGGGCAGGTGAGGGTGCAAATCTGCGGTCGATTATGCGAGCGTAGAACGTTTTTGCTGTGCATTATGCGACCGCAAAACAAGTTTTTTAGGGTTGAACAATGAGTCGATGAGTAAAGTAATTTTTTGCATAAAGGTGTATTTATGCGCTCTAATTTGTGGCCGCAAAATCACTCTGTGGGCCGCATAATGGGTGGAAGCTGGGCGCCAAGCGTGCAAATCTGCGGTCGATTATGCGACCGCAGAACTGTTCTGCGATGCATTATGCGATCGCAGAACAAGTCTTTTTGGATTGAACAACGAGCCGATGAGTAAAGGAAATTTTGGCAGAAGGATGTATTTCTGCGATCAATTTTGCGACAGCAGAATCACTATGCGGGCCACATAGTGGTCGTAATATGGACAGAAGGTGGCCAGTTGAGGGTGCAAATCTGCGGCCGATCATGCGACCGCAAAACTATTTTGCGGTGTTTTATGCCACCGCAGAACAAGTCTTTTTGGGTTGAAAAATGAGCCGATGTGTAAAAGAAAGTTTTGTAGAAATATGCATTTCTGCGGTCCATTTTGCGGCCGCAGAATCACTCTGCGGGCCGCATAATGGGCAGAAGCTGGGCAGGTGAGGTTGCAAATATGCGGTCGATTATGCGACCGCAGAACAAGTCTTTTTGGGTAGAACCACGAGCCGATGAGTAAAGGATTGTTTGGTAGAATGATTCATTTGTGTGGTCCATTTTGCGGCCGCAGAATCACTATACGGGCCGCATAATGTCCACAGAATGGGCAGAAGCTGGACACGTGAGGGTGCAAATCTATGGTTGATTATGTGACCGCAAAACTATTTTGCGGTTCTTATACGACCGCAGAATAAGTCTTTTTGATTGAACAATGAGACGATGAGTAAAAGAAATTTAGGCAGAAAGATGTCTTTCTGCGGTCCATTTTGTGGCCGCAGAATCACTCTGCGGGCCGCATAATGGGCAGAAGCTGGGCAGATGAGGTTTCAAATATGCGGTCGATTATGCAACCGCAGAACGTTTTTGCGGTGCATTATGTGACCGCAGAACAAGTCTTTTTAGGTTGAACAATGAGCTGATGAGTAAAAGAAATTTCATCTTTCTGCGGGCAATTTTGCGGCCGCAAAATCTCTTTGCGGGCCGCATAATGGCCGCAGAATGGAAGAAGCTAGGCAGGTGAGGGTGCAAATCTGCGGTCGATTATGCTACCACAGAACTAATTTGCAGTGCATTATACAATCGGAGAACAAGTCTTTTTGGGTTGCACAATGAGCCGATGAGTAAATAAAATTTTGGCAGAAAAATGCATTTCTGCGGTTCATTTTGCAATCGCAGAATCACTCTGCCGGACGCATAATGACCGCAGAATAGGCAGAAGCTGGGCAGGTAAGGGTGGAAATCCGCGGTCGATTATGCGACCACAGAACTATTTTGCGGTTCATTATGCGACCGCAGAACAAGTCTTTTTGGGTTGAATAATGAGCCGATGATTAAAGAAACTTTTGGCAGAAAGATGCATTTTCTGTGGTCCATTTTGCGGCTGCAGAATCACTCTGCGGGATGCAAAATGGCTGCAGAACGTGCAGAAGCTGGGCACGTGAGGGGGCAAATCCGCGGTCGATAATGCGACCGCAGAACTATTTTGCAGTGCATTTGGCGACCGCAGAACAAGTCTTTTTGGGTTGAACAATGAGCCGATGAGTAAAGGAAATGTTGGTAGAAAGATGCATTTCTGCGGTCTATTTTACGGCCGTAGAATCACTCTGTGGGCCGCAGAATGTGCGAAGCTGAGCAGGTGAGGGTTTAACTATTTTGCGGTGCATTATGCGACCGCAGAATAAGTCTTTTTGGGTTGAACAATAAGCCGATGAGTAAAAGACATTTCAGTAGAAAGATGCATTTCTACGATCTATTTTGCGGTCGCAGAATCACTCTGCGGGCCGCATAATGGGCAGAAGCTGGGCAGGTGAGGGTGAAAATTTGCGATCGATTATGCAACCTCAGAACTATTTTGCGGTTCATTATACGACCGCAAAATAAGTCTTTTTGGGTTGAGCACTAGGCCGATGAGTAAAGAAAATTTTGGCAGAAAGATGCATTTCTGCAATCCATTTTGCGGCCGCAGAATAACTTTGCGGGCCGCATAATTGCCGCAAAATGGGCAAAAGCTCGGCAAGTAAGCGTGCAAATCTGCGGTTGATTATGTGACCGCATAACTGTTTTGCATTGCATTATGTGACCGCAGAATAAGTCGTTTGGGGTTGAACAACGAGCAGATGAGTAAAAGACATTTTGGCAGAAAGATGCATTTCTGCGGTCCATATTGCGGCCGCAGAATAACTATGCGGGTCGCAGAATGGGCAGAAGCTAGGCATGTGAGGGTGCAAATCTGCGGTCGATTATGCGACCGCAGAACTATTTTGCGGTATATTATGCGACCGCAGAACATGTCTTTTTGGGTTGAACAATGAGCTGATGAGTAAATGTAATTTTGGCAGAAAGATGCATTTCTGCGGTTCATTTTGCGACCGCAGAATCACTCTGCGGCTCGCATAATGACCACAGAATGGTCAGAAGCTGGGCAGGTAGGGATGGAAATCTGCGGTTGATTATGCGATCACGGAACTATTTTGCAGTTCATTATGCGACGACAGAACAAGTCTTTTTGGGTTGAACAATGAGCCGATGAGTAAAGGTTATTTTGGCAGAAAGATGCATTTCTGCAATCCATTTTGCGGCCGCAGAATCACTTTGTGGGCCGCATAATGGCCACAAAATGGACAGAAGCTCGGCAGGTAAGGGTGAAAATCTGCGGTTGATTATGCGACCGCATAACTGTTTTGCGGTGCATTATGCGACCGTAGAATACGTCTTTTTGGGTTAACTAACGAGCCGATGAGTAAAAGACATTTTGGTAGAAAGATGCATTTCTACGGTCCATATTGCGGCCGCAGAATGGGAAGAAGCTAGGCATGTGAGGGTGCAAATCTGGGGTCGATTATGCGACCGCAGAACTGTTTTGCAGTGCATTATATGACCGTAGGACAAGTATTTTTGGGTTGAACAATGAGCCAATGAGTAAATAAATTTTGGTAGAAAGATGCATTTCTGCGGTTCATTTTGCGATAGCAGAATCACTCTGCGGGCCGCATAATGGCCGCAGAAGGGGAAGAAGTTGGGCACGTGAGGGTGCAAATTCGCGGTCGATTATGCGACCGCATAACTATTTTGCAATGTATTACGCGACCGCAAAACAAGTCTTTTTGGTTTGAACAATGAGCCGATGAGTAAAGGAAAATTTGGCAGAAAGATGCATTTCTGCGATCCATTTTGCACTGCAAAATCACTCTACGGGCTGCATAATGGCCGCATAATGGGCAGAAACTGGGTAGGTAAGGTTTCAAATATGCGGTCGATTATGCGACCGCTGAACTATTTTGCGGTGCATTATACGACCGCAGAACATGTCGTTTTGGGTTGAACAACGAGCCGATGAGTAAAGGACATTTTGGCATAAATATATATTTTTGCGGTCCATTTTGCGACCGCGGAATCACTCTGCGGGACGCATAATACCCGCAGAATGGGCAGAAGCTGGGCAGGTGAGGGTGCAAATCTGCGGTCGATTATGTGACTGCAAAATGTTTTTGCGGTGCATTATGCGATCGCAGAACAAGTCTTTTTAGGTTGAACAATAAGCCGATGAGTAAAGGACATTTTGGCATAAATATATATTTTTGCGGTCCATTTTGCGACCGCGGAATCACTCTGCGGGACGCATAATACCCGCAGAATGGGCAGAAGCTGGGCAGGTGAGGGTGCAAATCTGCGGTCGATTATGTGACTGCAAAATGTTTTTGCGGTGCATTATGCGATCGCAGAACAAGTCTTTTTAGGTTGAACAATAAGCCGATGAGTAAAGGAAATTTTGGCATAAAGATGCATTTATGCGGTCTATTTTGCGGTCACAGAATCATTCTGCAGGCCGCATAATGGCAGCAGAACGGGCAGAAGCTGGGCAGGTGAGGGTATAAATCTACGGTCGATTATGCGACCGCAAAACTATTTTGCGGTGCATTATGTGATCGCAGAATAAGTCTTTTTGGGTTGAACAACGAGCCGATGAGTAAAAGACATTTTGGCTAAAAGATGCATTTTTGCTGTCCATTTTGCGGCCGCAAAATCACTATTCGGGCCGCATAATGGCCGCATAATAGGAAAAAGCTGGGTAGGTGAGGGTGCAAATCTGTGGTCGATTATGCGACCGCAGAACTATTTTGCGGTGCATTATGCGACCGCGGAACAAGTCCTTTTAGGTTGAACAATTAGCCGATGAGTAAAGGAAATTTTGGTAGAAAGATGCATTTCTACGGTCCATATTGCGGCCGCAGAACGGGCAGAAGCTGGGCAGGTGAGGGTGCAAATCTGCGGTCGATTACGTGACCGCAGAACTATTTTGCGGTTCATTATGCGATCGCAGAACAAATATTTTTAGGTTGAATAATGAGCCGATGAGTAAAGAAAATTTTGGCAGAAAAATGCATTTTTGCGGTCCATTGTGCGGTCGCAGAATCACTCTGCGGGCCGTATAATGGCCGCAGAATGGGACAGAAACTGGGCAGGTGAGGGTGCAAATCTGTGGTCGATTATGCGACCGCAAAACCATTTTGCGGTTCTTTATGCGACCGCAGAACAAGCCTTTTTGGGTTGAACAATGAGCTGATGAGTAAATGCATTTTGGCAGAACGATGCATTTTTGCGCTTCATTTTGCGACCGCGGAATCACTCTATGGGCCGCATAATGGCCGCAGAATGGGTAGAAGCTGGGAAGGTAAGGGTGCAAATCTGCGATCGATTATGCGAGCGCTGAACTGTTTTGTGGTGCTTTATGCGACCGCAGAACAAGTCTTTTTGGGTTGAAAAATGAGCCGATGAGTAAATACAATTTTGGCAGAAAGATGCATTTCTGCGGTCCATTATGCAGCCGCAGAATCACTCTGTCAGCCGCACAATGGCCGCACATTGGGCAGAAGCTGGGCAAGTGAGGGTGTAAACCTGCGTTCGATTATGCGACCGCAGAACTATTTTGCGGTGCATAATGCGACCGCAGAACAAGTCTTTTAGGGTTGAACAATGAGCCGATGAATAAAGGAAATTTTGGTAGAAAGATGCATTTGTGCAGACCATTTTGCGGCCGTAGAATCACTCTGTAGGCCGCACAATGGCCGCAGAATGGGCAGAACTGGGCAGGTGAGGGTGCAAATCTATGGTCGATTATGCGACCGCTGAACGGTTTTGCGGTGTATTATGTGACCGCAGAACAAGTCTTTTTGGGTTGAACAATGAGCCGATGAGTAAAGGAAATTTTGGCAGAAAGATGCACTTTTGCAGTCCATTTTGCGGCCGCAGAATCACTCTGCGGGCCGTATAATGGCCGCAGAATGGGCAGAAGCTAGGGAGGTGAGGGTGCAAATCTGTGGTCGATTGTGCGACCGCAAAACTATTTTGCGGTGCATTATACGACCGCGGAACAAGTATTTTTGGGTTGAATAATGAGCCGATGAGTAAAGGAAATTTTAGCAGAACGATGCATTTCTGCAGTCTATTTTGCGGCGGCAGAATCACTCTGAGGGCTGCATAATGGCCGTAGAATGGGTAGAAGCTGGGCAGGTGTGGGTGCAAATCTACGGTCGATTATACGACCGTGGAACTATTTTTTGGTGCATTATGCGAACGCAGAACGAGTCTTTTTAGGTTGAACTATGAGCCGATAACTAGGGGAAGTTTGGAAGACAGATGCATTTATGCGGTCTATTTTGCGGTCGCAGAATCATTCTGCAGGCCGCATAATGGCTGCAGAACGGGCAGATGATGGGCAGGTGTGGGTACAAATCTGCGGTCGATTATGCGACCGCAGAACTATTTTACGGTGCATTATGCAACCGCAGAACAAGTCTTTATGGGTTGAACAATGAGCCGATGAGTAAAAGAAATTTTGGCATAAAGATGCATTTCTGCGGTCCATTTTGCGGCCGCAGAATCACTCTGTGGGCCGCATAATGGCCGCAGAATGGAAAGAAAATGGGCAGGTGAGGGTGCAAATCTGCGGTCGATTATGCGATCGCAAAACCGTTTTACGGTGCATTATGCGACCGCAGAACAAGTCATTTGGGGTTGAACAATGACCATATGAGCAAACGAAATTTTGGCAGAAAGACGCATATCTACGGTCCATTTTGCGGCCGCAGAATCACTCTACGGGCGGCATAATGGCCGCATAATGGGCAGAAGCTGGGCATGTGAGGGTGCAAATCTGCGATCGATTATGCGACCGAAAAACTGATTTGCGGTGTATTATGCGACCGCAGAACAAGTCTTTTCGGGTTGAACAACATGCCAATGCGTAAATGAAATTTTGGCAGAAAGCTGGGCAGGTGAGGGTGCAACTCTGCGGTCGATTATGCGATCGCAAAACTGTTTTGCAGTGCATTATGCGACTGCAGAACAAGCCATTTAGGTTGAACAATGAGCCGATGAGTACAGGACATTTTGGCATAAAGATGCATTTCTGCGCTCCATTTAATGGCCGCATAATGGCCACATAATGGGAAGAAACTGGGCAGGTAAGGGTGCAAATCTGGAGTCGATTATGCGACCACAGAACATTTTTGCAGTGCATTATGCGACTGCAGAACAAGCCATTTAGGTTGAACAATGAGCCGATGAGTACAGGACATTTTGGCATAAAGATGCATTTCTGCGCTCCATTTAATGGCCGCATAATGGCCACATAATGGGAAGAAACTGGGCAGGTAAGGGTGCAAATCTGGAGTCGATTATGCGACCACAGAACATTTTTGCAGTGCATTATGCGACCACAAAGCAAGTCTTTTTGGGTTGAACAAAGAGCCGATGAGTAAAGGAAATTTTGGCATAAAGATGCATTTCTGCGATCCAATTTATGGCCGCAAAATCACTCTGCGTGTCGCATAATGGCCGCATAATGTGCAGAAGCTGGGCAGGTGAGGGTGCAAATCTACGGTCGATTATGCGATCACAAAATCATTTTGCAGTGCTTTATGCGACCGCAAAACAAGTCTTTTTGGGTTGAACAATGAGCCGATGAGTAAAGGAAATTTTGACCGAAAGATGCATTTTTGCGTTCCATTTTGCGGCCATAGAATCACTATGCGGGCCGTATAATGCCCGACGAATGGGCAGAAACTGGGCAGTGAGGGTGCAAATCTACGGTCGAATATGCGACTGCAGAACTTTTTTTCAGTGCATTATGCGACCGCAGAACAAGTCTTTTTGGGTTGAACAATGTGTCGATGAGTAAAGGAAATTTTGGCATAAAGATGCATTTTTGCGGTCCAATTTGCGATCGCAAAATCACTCTGCGGGCCGTATAATGGGTAGAAACTGAGTATGCGAGGGTGCAACCCTGCGGTCGATTATGCGATCGCAGAAATGTTTTGCGGTACATTATGCGTCCGCAGAACAAATCTTTTTGGGTTGAACAATGAGCCGATGAGTAAAAGACATTTCCGTAGAAAGATGCATTTCTGCGGTCTATTTTGCGGCTGCAGAATCACTCTGCGGGCTGCATAATGGGCAGACGCTGGGTAGGTGAGGTTTCACATATACGGTCAATTATGCGACCGCAGAACCCTTTTGCGGTGCATTATGCGACCACAGAACAAGTCTTTTTGGGTTGAACAACATACCGATGAGTGAAGGAAATTTTGGCAGAAAAATGCATTTCTGTGGTACATTTTGCGGTCGCAGAATCACTCTGCGGGCCGCATAATGGCCACATAATGGGCATAAGCTGGGCACGTGAGGGTGCCAATCTGCGGTCGAATATGCGACCGCAGAACAGTTTTGTGGTGCATTATGCGACCGGAGAACAAGTCTTTTTGGGTTGAACAATGAGCCGATGAGTAAAGGCAATTTTGGCAGAAAGATGCATTTCTGCGATCCATTTTGCGGCCACAGAATCACTCTAAGGGACGCATAATGGTCGTAGTATGGGCATAAACTGGGCAAGTGAGGATGCAAATCTACGGTCGATTATGTGACCGCAGAACTTTTTTTGCGATGCATTATGCGACCGTAGAACAAGTCTTTTTGGGTTGAACAATGAGCCGATGAGTAAATGAAATTTTGGCACAAAGATGCATTCCTGCGGCCATTATGTGGCCCGTAGAGTGATTCTGCAGGCCGCATAATGGCCGCACAATGGGCAATAGCTGGGCAGGTGAGGGTGCAAATCTACAGTCGATTATGCGACCGCTGAACTTTTTGGGTTGAACGATGAGCCGATGAGTAAAGGAAATTTTGGCAGAAGGATACATTTCTGCGGTCCATTTTGCGGTCGCAGAATCACTCTACGGGCCGCATAATGGCCGCAGAATGGGTAGAAATTGGGCAGGTGAGGATGCAAATCTGGGGTCAATTATGCGACCGCAGAACATTTTTGCAGTGCATTATGCGACCTCAAAGCAAGTCTTTTTGGGTTGAACAAGGAGCCGATGAGTAAAGGAAATTTTGGCATAAAGATGCATATCTGCGGTCCAATTTGCGGCCGCAAAATCACTCTGCGGGCCGCATATTGGCCACATAATGGGCAGATGCTGGGCAGGTGAGGGTGAAAATCTGCGGTTGATTATGCTATCACAGAACTATTTTGCGGTTCATTATACAACACAAAAAAAGTCTTTTTGGATTGAACACTAAGCTGATGAGTAAAGGAAATTTTGGCAGAAAGATGCATTTCTGCGATCCATTTTACGGGCCCAGAATCACTCTGCGGGCCGCATAATGGCCGCAAAATGGGCAGAAGCTGGGCAAGTAAGGGTGCAAATCTGCGGTCGATTATGCGACCGCATAACTGTTTTGCGGTGCATTATGCGACTGCAGAATAAGTCGTTTTGGGTTGAACAACGATCCCATGAGTAAAAGACATTTTGGCAGAAAGATCCATTTCTGCGGTCCATATTGTGGCCGCAGAATCACTCTGCGAGCCGCAGAATGGGTAGAAGCTAGGCATGTGAGGGTGCATATCTGCGGTCGATTATGCGACCACAGAACTATTTTGCAGTGCATTATGCGACCGCAGAACAAGTCTTTCTGGGTTGAACAATGAGCCGATGAGTAAATAAAAGTTTGGCAGAAAGATGCATTTCTGCGGTTTATTTTGCGACCGCAGAATCACTCTACGGGCCGCATAATGAACGCAAAATGAGCAGAAGCTAGGCAGGTAAGGGTGGAAATCTGCGGTCGATTATGCGACCACAGAACTATTGTGCGGTTTATTATACGACCGTAGAACAAGTATTTTTAGGTTGAACAATGAGCCGATGAGTAAAGGAAATTTTGGCAGAAAGATGCATTTCTGCGATCTATTTTGCGGCCACAGAATCACTCTAAGGGCCGCATAATGGTCGTAGTATGGGCATAAACTGGGCAGGTGAGGATGCAAATCTACGGTCGATTATGTGACCGCAGAACTTTTTTTGCGATGCATTATGCGACCGTAGAATAAGTCTTTTTGGGTTGAACAATGAGTCGATGAGTAAATGGAATTTTGGCACAAAGATGCATTCCTGCGGCCATTATGTGGCCCGTAGAGTGATTCTGCAGGCCGCATAATGGCCGCACAATGGGCAATAGCTGGGCAGGTGAGGGTGCAAATCTACGGTCGATTATGCGACCGCTGAACTTTTTGGGTTGAACGATGAGCCGATGAGTAAAGGAAATTTTGGCAGAAGGATGCATTTCTGCGGTCCATTTTGCGGTCGTAGAATCACTCTACGGGCCGCATAATGGCCGCAGAATGGGTAGAAATTGGGCAGGTGAGGATGCAAATCTGGGGTCAATTATGCGACCGCAGAACATTTTTGCAGTGCATTATGCGACCTCAAAGCAAGTCTTTTTGGGTTGAACAAGGAGCCGATGAGTAAAGGAAATTTTGGCATAAAGATGCATATCTGCGGTCCAATTTGCGGCCGCAAAATCACTCTGCGGGCCGCATATTGGCCACATAATGGGCAGATGCTGGGCAGGTGAGGGTGAAAATCTGCGGTTGATTATGCTATCACAGAACTATTTTGCGGTTCATTATACAACACAAAATAAGTCTTTTTGGATTGAACACTGAGCTGATGAGTAAAGGAAATTTTGGCAGAAAGATGCATTTCTGTGATCCATTTTACGGGCCTAGAATCACTCTGCGGGTCTCATAATGGCCGCAAAATGGGCAGAAGCTGGGCAGGTAAGGGTGCAAATCTGCGGTCGATTATGCGACCGCATAACTGTTTTGCGGTGCATTATGCGACTGCAGAATAAGTCGTTTTGGGTTGAACAACGATCCCATGAGTAAAAGACATTTTGGCAGAAAGATCCATTTCTGCGGTCCATATTGTGGCCGCAGAATCACTCTGCGAGCCGCAGAATGGGTAGAAGCTAGGCATGTGAGGGTGCATATCTGCGGTCGATTATGCGACCGCAGAACTATTTTGCAGTGCATTATGCGACCGCAGAACAAGTCTTTCTGGGTTGAACAATGAGCCGATGAGTAAATAAAAGTTTGGCAGAAAGATGCATTTCTGCGGTTTATTTTGCGACCGCAGAATCACTCTACGGGCCGCATAATGAACGCAAAATGAGCAGAAGCTAGGCAGGTAAGGGTGGAAATCTGCGGTCGATTATGCGACCACAGAACTATTGTGCGGTTTATTATACGACCGTAGAACAAGTATTTTTAGGTTGAACAATGAGCCGATGAGTAAAGGAAATTTTGGCAGAAAGATGCATTTCTGCGATCTATTTTGCGGCCACAGAATCACTCTAAGGGCCGCATAATGGTCGTAGTATGGGCATAAACTGGGCAGGTGAGGATGCAAATCTACGGTCGATTATGTGACCGCAGAACTTTTTTTGCGATGCATTATGCGACCGTAGAATAAGTCTTTTTGGGTTGAACAATGAGTCGATGAGTAAATGGAATTTTGGCACAAAGATGCATTCCTGCGGCCATTATGTGGCCCGTAGAGTGATTCTGCAGGCCGCATAATGGCCGCACAATGGGCAATAGCTGGGCAGGTGAGGGTGCAAATCTACGGTCGATTATGCGACCGCTGAACTTTTTGGGTTGAACGATGAGCCGATGAGTAAAGGAAATTTTGGCAGAAGGATGCATTTCTGCGGTCCATTTTGCGGTCGTAGAATCACTCTACGGGCCGCATAATGGCCGCAGAATGGGTAGAAATTGGGCAGGTGAGGATGCAAATCTGGGGTCAATTATGCGACCGCAGAACATTTTTGCAGTGCATTATGCGACCTCAAAGCAAGTCTTTTTGGGTTGAACAAGGAGCCGATGAGTAAAGGAAATTTTGGCATAAAGATGCATATCTGCGGTCCAATTTGCGGCCGCAAAATCACTCTGCGGGCCGCATATTGGCCACATAATGGGCAGATGCTGGGCAGGTGAGGGTGAAAATCTGCGGTTGATTATGCTATCACAGAACTATTTTGCGGTTCATTATACAACGCAAAATAAGTCTTTTTGGATTGAACACTGAGCTGATGAGTAAAGGAAATTTTGGCAGAAAGATGCATTTCTGTGATCCATTTTACGGGCCTAGAATCACTCTGCGGGTCTCATAATGGCCGCAAAATGGGCAGAAGCTGGGCAGGTAAGGGTGCAAATCTGCGGTCGATTATGCGACCGCATAACTGTTTTGCGGTGCATTATGCGACCGCAGAATATGTCTTTTTGGGTTGAACAACGATCCCATGAGTAAAAGACATTTTGGCAGAAAGATCCATTTCTGCGGTCCATATTGTGGTCGCAGAATCACTCTGCGAGCCGCAGAATGGGTAGAAGCTAGGCATGTGAGGGTGCATATCTGCGGTCGATTATGCGACCGCAGAACTATTTTGCAGTGCATTATGCGACCGCAGAACAAGTCTTTCTGGGTTGAACAATGAGCCGATGAGTAAATAAAAGTTTGGCAGAAAGATGCATTTCTGCGGTTTATTTTGCGACCGCAGAATCACTCTACGGGCCGCATAATGAACGCAAAATGAGCAGAAGCTAGGCAGGTAAGGGTGGAAATCTGCGGTCGATTATGCGACCACAGAACTATTGTGCGGTTTATTATACGACCGTAGAACAAGTATTTTTAGGTTGAACAATGAGCCGATGAGTAAAGGAAATTTTGGCAGAAAGATGCATTTCTGCGATCTATTNTTTTTGCAGTGCATTATGCAATCGCAGAACAAGTCTTTCTGGGTTGAACAATGAGCCGATGAGTAAATACAAGTTTGGTAGAAAGATGCATTTCTGCGGTTTATTTTGCGTTTGCAGAATCACTCTACGGGGCGCATAATGAATGCAGAATGAGCAGAAGCTAGGCAGGTAAGGGTGGAAATCTGCGGTCGATTATGCGACCACAGAACTATTTTGCGGTTTATTATGCGACCGTAGAACAAGTATTTTTAGGTTGAACAATGAGCCGATGAGTGAATACAAGTTTGGTAGAAAGATGCATTTCTGCGGTTTATTTTGCGTTTGCAGAATCACTCTACGGGGCGCATAATGAATGCAGAATGAGCAGAAGCTAGGCAGGTAAGGGTGGAAATCTGCGGTCGATTATGCGACCGCAGAACTATTTTGCGGTTTATTATGCGACCGTAGAACAAGTATTTTTAGGTTGAACAATGAGCCGATGAGTGAATACAAGTTTGGTAGAAAGATGCATTTCTGCGGTTTATTTTGCGTTTGCAGAATCACTCTACGGGGCGCATAATGAATGCAGAATGAGCAGAAGCTAGGCAGGTAAGGGTGGAAATCTGCGGTCGATTATGCGACCGCAGA
The DNA here is from genome assembly GCA_000715115.1 of Nicotiana otophora. Taxonomy (NCBI): domain Eukaryota; kingdom Viridiplantae; phylum Streptophyta; class Magnoliopsida; order Solanales; family Solanaceae; genus Nicotiana; species Nicotiana otophora. The sequence continues at coordinate 19,686 of AWOL01S0009925.1, forward strand.
ACTATTTTGCGGTTTATTATGCGACCGTAGAACAAGTATTTTTAGGTTGAACAATGAGCCGATGAGTGAATACAAGTTTGGTAGAAAGATGCATTTCTGCGGTTTATTTTGCGTTTGCAGAATCACTCTACGGGGCGCATAATGAATGCAGAATGAGCAGAAGCTAGGCAGGTAAGGGTGGAAATCTGCGGTCGATTATGCGACCGCAGAACTATTTTGCGGTTTATTATGCGACCGTAGAACAAGTATTTTTAGGTTGAACAATGAGCCGATGAGTGAATACAAGTTTGGTAGAAAGATGCATTTCTGCGGTTTATTTTGCGTTTGCAGAATCACTCTACGGGGCGCATAATGAATGCAGAATGAGCAGAAGCTAGGCAGGTAAGGGTGGAAATCTGCGGTCGATTATGAGACCGCAGAAC
>AWOL01S0009928.1:0-21237 GCA_000715115.1 Nicotiana otophora
TCATTATACAACGCAAAATAAGTCTTTTTGGATTGAACACTGAGCTGATGAGTAAAGGAAATTTTGGCAGAAAGATGCATTTCTGCGATCCATTTTGCGGGCCCAGAATCACTCTGCGGGCCGCATAATGGCCGTAAAATGAGCAGAAGCTGGGCAGGTAAGGGTGCAAATTTGCGGTCGATTATGCGACCGCATAACTATTTTGCGGTGCATTATGCGACCGCAGAATAAGTCTTTTTGGGTTGAACAACGATCCCATGAGTAAAAGACATTTTGGCAGAAAGATCCATTTCTACGGTCCATATTGTGGCCGCAAAATCACTGTGCGAGCCACAGAATGGGTAGAAGTTAGGCATGTCAGGGTGCATATCTGCGGTCGATTATGCGACCGCAGAACTATTTTGCAGTGCATTATGCGACCGCAGAACAAGTCTTTCTGGGTTGAACAATGAGCCGATGAGTAAATAAAATTTTGGCAGAAAGTTGCATTTCTGCGGTTTATTTTGCGACCGCAGAATCACTCTACGGGCCGCATAATGAACGGAGAATGAGCAGAAGCTGGGCAGGTGAGGGTGGAAATCTGCGGTCGATTATGTGACCACAGAACTATTTTGTGGTTTATTATGCGACCGCAGAACAAGTATTTTTGGGTTGAACAATGAGCCGATGAGTAAAGGAAATTTTGGCAGAAAGATGCATTTTCTGCGATCCATTTTGCGACCGCAGAATCATTCTGCGAGACGTAAAATGACCGCAGAACGGGCAGAAGATGGGCACTTGAGGATGCAAATCTGCGGTCGATTATGCGACCACAGAACTATTTTGCGGTATATTATGCGACCGCAGAACAAGTCTTTTTGGGTTGAACAATGAGCCGATGAGTAAAGGAAAGTTTGGCAGAAAGATGCATTTCTGCGGTCTATTTTACTGCCACAGAATCACTCTATGGGCCGCATAATGGCCGCAGAATGTTCGAAGCTGGGCAGGTGAGGATGCAAATCTGCAGTCGATTATGTGACCGCATAACTGTTTTGCGGTGCATTATGCGACCGCAGAATAAGTCTTTTTGGATTGAACAACGAGCCGATGAGTAAAAGATATTTTGGCAGAAAGATGCATTTCTACGGTCCATTTTACGGCCACAGAATCACTCTGCGGGCCGTATAATGGGCAGAAGATGGGCAGGTGAGGTTTCAAATATGCGGTCGATTATGCAACCACAGAACGTTTTCGCAGTGCATTATGTGACCGCAGAACAAGTCTTTTTGGGTTGAACAACGAGCCGATGAGTAAAGGAAATTTTTGTAGAAAGATGCATTTCTACGGTCCATTTTGCGGCCGCAGAATCACTCTGCGGGGCGCATAACGGGCAGAAGCTGGGCACGTGAGTATGCAAATCCGCGGTCGATTATTCGACCACAGAACTATTTTGCGATGTATTATGCGACCGCAGAACTAGTCTTTTTGGGTTGAACAATGACCCTATGCGAAAAGGAAATTTTGGCAGAAAGATGCATTTCTGCGGTCTATTTTATGGGCGCAGAATCACTCCATGGGCCGCATAATGGCCGCAGCATGTTCGACGCTGGGCAGGTGAGGGTGCCAATCTGCGGTCGATTATGCGACCGCATAACTGTTTTGCGGTGCATTATGCAACCGCAGAATAAGTCTTTTTGGGTTGAACAACGAGCGGATGAGTAAAAGACAATTTGGCAGAAAGATGCATTTCTACGGTCCATTTTGCGGCCACAGAATCACTCTGCGGGCTGCATAATGAGCAGATGATGGGCAGGTGAGGTTTCAAATATGCGGTCGATTATGTGACCACAGAACATTTTTGCGTTGCGTTATGCGACCGCAGAACAAGTCTTGTTGGGTTGAACAACGAGCCGATGAGTAAAGGAAATTTTGCTAGAAAGATGCATTTCTGCGGTCCATTTTGCGGCCGCTGAATCACTCTGCGGGCCGCATAATGCGCAGAAGCTGGGCAGGTGATGGTGAAAATCTGCGGTCGCTTATGCGACCGCAGATCTATTTTGCGGTTCATTATACGACCGCAAAATAAGTCTTTTTGGGTTGAACACTGAGCCGATGAGTAAAGGAAAGTTTGGCAGAAAGATGCATTTCTGCGGTCTATTTTACGGCCGCAAAATCACTTTATGGGCCGCATAATGGCTGCAGAATGTTCGAAGCTGGGCAGGTGAGGGTGCAAATCTGCGGTCGATTATGTGACCGCATAACTGTTTTGCGATGCATTATGTGACCGCGGAATAAGTCTTTTTCGGTTGAAGAATGCGCCGATGAGTAAACGACATTTTGGAAGAAAGATGCATTTCTGCGATCCATTTTGCGGCCACAGAATCACTCTGCAGGCCGCATAATGGGCAGAAGATGGGTAGGTGAGGTTTCAAATATGCGGTCGATTATGCGAACGCAGAATGTTTTTGCGGTGCATTATATTACCGCAGAACAAGTCTTTTTGGGTTGAACAACGAGCCGATGAGAAAAGGAAATTTTGGTAGAAAGATGCATTTCTGCGGTCCATTTTGCGGCCGCAGAAACACTCTGCGGGCCGCATAACGGGCAGAAGCTGGGCACGTGAGGGTGGAAATCCGCGGTCGATTATGCGACCACAGAACTATTTTGCGGTGTATTATGCGACCGCAGAACAAGTCTTTTTGGGTTGAACAATGAGCCTATGAGTAAAGGAAATTTTGGCAGAAAGATGCATTTCTGCGGTCTATTTTACGGCCGCTGAATCACTCTGTGGACCGCATAATGATCGCAAAATGTTCGAAGCTAGGTAGGTGAGGGTGCAAATCTGCGGTCGATTATGTGACCACATAACTATTTTGCGGTGCATTATGCGACCGCAGAATAAGTCTTTTTGGGTTGAACAACGAGCGGATGAGTGAAAGGCAATTTGGTAGAAAGATGCATTTCTACGGTCCATGTTGCGGCCACAGAATCACTCTGCGGGCCGCATAATGGGCAGGTAAGGTTTCAAATATGCGGTCGATTATGCGACCGCATAACATATTTGCGGTGCATTATGGACAGCAGAACAAGTCTTTTTGGGTTGAACTATGAGCCGATAATTAAAGGAAATTTTGGTAGAAAGATGCACTTCTGCGGTCCATTTTGCGGTCGCAGAATCACTCTGCGGGCCGCATAATGGACAGAAGCTGGGCAGGTGATGGTGAAAATCTGCGGTCGATTATCCGACCGCAGATCTATTTTGCGGTTCATTATACGACCGCAAAATAAGTCTTTTTGCGTTGAACACTGAGCCGATGAGTAAAAGAAAGTTTGGCAGAAAGATGCATTTTTGCGGTCCATTTTGCGGCAGCAGAATCACTCTGCGGGCCGCATAATGGCCGTAAAATGGGTAGAAGCTAGGCAGGTAAGGGTGCAAATCTACGGTCGATTATGCGACCGCAAAACTATTTTGCGGTTCATTATGCGACAGCGGAGCAAGTCTTTTTGGGTTGAACAGTAAGCCAATGAGTAAAGGAAGGTTTGGTAGAAAGATGCATTTCTGCGGTCCATTTTGCAACCGTAGAATCACTCTGCGGGACGCAAAATGGCCGCATAACGGGCAGAAGCTGGGTACATGAGGGTGCAAATCCGCGGTCGATTATGCAACCGCAGAACTATTTTGCGGTGTATTATGCGACCGTAGAACAAGTCGTTTTGGGTTGAACAATGAGCCTATGAGTAAAGGCAATTTAGGCAGAAAGATGCATTTCTGCGGTCTATTTTACGACTGCAGAATCACTCTGTGGGCCGCATAATGACCGCAAAATGTTTGAAGCTAGGCAGGTGAGGGTGCAAGTCTGCGGTCGATTATGCGACCGCATAATTGTTTTACGGTGCATTATGCGACCGCAGAATAAGTCTTTTTGGGTTGAACAACGAGCGGATGAGTAAAAGCCAATTTGGTAGAAAGATGCATTTCTACGGTCCATTTTGCGGCCACAGAATCACTCTGCGGGCCGCATAATGGGCAGGTAAGGTTTCAAATATGCGGTCGATTATGCGACCGCATAACATTTTTGCGGTGCATTATGCGACCGCAGAACAAGTCTTTTTGGGTTGAACTATGAGCCGATAAGTAAAGGAAATTTTGGTAGAAAGATGCACTTCTGGGTCCATTTTGCGGCCGCAGAATCACTTTGCGGACAGCATAATGGGCAGAAGCTGGGCAGGTGATGGTGACAATCTGCGGTCGATTATGCGACCGCAGATCTATTTTGCGGTTCATTATACGACCGCAAAATAAGTCTTTTTGCGTTGAACCCTGAGCCGATGAGTAAAGGAATTTTTGGCAGAAAGATGCATTTCTGCGGTCCATTTTGCGGCAGCAGAATCACTCTGCGGGCCGCATAATGGCCGTAAAATGGGCAGAAGCTAGGCAGGTAAGGGTGCAAATCTGCGGTCGATTATGCGACCGCAAAACTATTTTGCGGTTCATTATGCGACAGCGGAGCAAGTCTTTTTGGGTTGAACAGTAAGCCAATGAGTAAAGGAAGGTTTGGTAGAAAGATGCATTTCTGCGGTCCATTTTGCAACCGTAGAATCACTCTGCGGGACGCAAAATGGCCGCATAACGGGCAGAAGCTGGGTACATGAGGGTGCAAATCCGCGGTCGATTATGCCACCGCAGAACTATTTTGCGGTGTATTATGCGACCGTAGAACAAGTCGTTTTGGGTTGAACAATGAGCCTATGAGTAAAGGAAATTTAGGCAGAAAGATTGCATTTCTGCGGTCTATTTTACGACCGCAGAATCACTCTGTGGGCCGCATAATGACCGCAAAATGTTTGAAGCTAGGCAGGTGAGGGTGCAAATCTGCGGTCGATTATGCGACTGCATAATTGTTTTGCGGTGCATTATGCGACCGCAGAATAAGTCGTTTTGGGTTGAACAACGAGCGGATGAGTAAAAGGCAATTTGGCAGAAAGATGCATTTCTACGGTCCATTTTGTGGCCACAGAATCACTCTGCGGGCCGCATAATGGGCATGTAAGGTTTCAAATATGCGGTCGATTATGCGACCGCATAAAATTTTTGCGGTGCATTATGCGACCGCAGAACAAGTCTTTTTGGGTTGAACTATGAGCCGATAAGTAAAGGACATTTTGGTAGAAAGATGCTCTTCTGGGTCCATTTTGCGGCCGCAGAATCACTCTGCGGACGGCATAATGGGCAGAAGCTGGCAGGTGATGGTGACAATCTGCGGTCGATTATGCGACCGCAGATCTATTTTGCGGTTCATTATACGACCGCAAAATAAGTCTTTTTGCGTTGAACCCTGAGCCGATGAGTAAAGGAATTTTTGGCAGAAAGATGCATTTCTGCGGTCCATTTTGCGGCAGCAGAATCACTCTGCGGGCCGCATAATGGCCGTAAAATGGGCAGAAGCTAGGCAGGTAAGGGTGCAAATCTGCGGTCGATTATGCGACCGCAAAACTATTGTGCGGTTCATTATGCGACAGCGGAGCAAGTCTTTTTGGGTTGAACAGTAAGCCAATGAGTAAAGGAAGGTTTGGTAGAAAGATGCATTTCTGCGGTCCATTTTGCAACCGTAGAATCACTCTGCGGGACGCAAAATGGCCGCATAACGGGCAGAAGCTGGGTACATGAGGGTGCAAATCCGCGGTCGATTATGCAACCGCAGAACTATTTTGCGGTGTATTATGCGACCGTAGAACAAGTCGTTTTGGGTTGAACAATGAGCCTATGAGTAAAGGAAATTTAGGCAGAAAGATGCATTTCTGCGGTCTATTTTACGACTGCAGAATCACTCTGTGGGCCGCATAATGACCGCAAAATGTTTGAAGCTAGGCAGGTGAGGGTGCAAGTCTGCGGTCGATTATGCGACCGCATAATTGTTTTACGGTGCATTATGCGACCGCAGAATAAGTCTTTTTGGGTTGAACAACGAGCGGATGAGTAAAAGCCAATTTGGTAGAAAGATGCATTTCTACGGTCCATTTTGCGGCCACAGAATCACTCTGCGGGCCGCATAATGGGCAGGTAAGGTTTCAAATAATCGACCGCATAACATTTTTGCGGTTCATTATGCGACCGCAGAACAAGTCTTTTTGGGTTGAACTATGAGCCGATAAGTAAAGGAAATTTTGGTAGAAAGATGCACTTCTGCGGTCCATTTTGCGGCCGCAGAATCACTCTGCGGGCCGCATAATGGGCAGAAGCTGGGCAGGTGATGGTGAAAATCTGCGGTCGATTATGCGACCGCAGATCTATTTTACGGTTCATTATACGACCGCAAAATAAGTCTTTTTAAGTTGAACACTGAGCCGATGAGTAAAGGAAGGTTTGGTAGAAAGATGTATTTCTGCGGTTCATTTTGCAACCGCAGAATCACTCTGCTGGAGGCAAAATGGCCGCATAACGGGCAGAAGCTGGGTACATGAGGGTGCAAATCCGGGGTCGATTATGCGACCGCAGAACTATTTTGCGGTGTATTATGCGACCGTAGAACAAGACATTTTGGGTTGAACAATGCGCCTCTGAGTAAAGGAAATTTAGGCAGAAAGATGCATTTCTGCGGTTTATTTTATGACCGCAGAATCACTCTGTGGGCCGCATAATGACCGCAAAATGTTTGAAGCTAGTTAGGTGAGGGTGCAAATCTGCGGTCGATTATGCGACCGCATAATTGTTTTGCGGTGCATTATGCGACCGCAGAATAAGTCTTTTTGGGTTGAACAACGAGCGGATGAGTAAAAGGCAATTTGGCAGAAAGATGCATTTCTACGGTCCATTTTGCGGCCACAGAATCACTCTGCGGGCCGCTTAATGGGCAGGTAAGGTTTCAAATATGCGGTCGATTATGCGACCGCATAACATTTTTGCGGTGCATTATGCGACCGCAGAACAAGTCTTTTTGGGTTGAACTATGAGCCGATAAGTAAAGGAAATTTTGGTAGAAAGATGCACTTCTGGGTCCATTTTGCGGCCGCAGAATCACTTTGCGGACAGCATAATGGGCAGAAGCTGGGCAGGTGATGGTGACAATCTGCGGTCGATTATGCGACCGCAGATCTATTTTGCGGTTCATTATTCGACCGCAAAATAAGTCTTTTTGCGTTGAACCCTGAGCCGATGAGTAAAGGAATTTTTGGCAGAAAGATGCATTTCTGCGGTCCATTTTGCGGCAGCAGAATCACTCTGCGGGCCGCATAATGGCCGTAAAATGGGCAGAAGCTAGGCAGGTAAGGGTGCAAATCTGCGGTCGATTATGCGACCGCAAAACTATTGTGCGGTTCATTATGCGACAGNTGCGGGCCGCATAATGGCCGTAAAATGGGCAGAAGCTAGGCAGGTAAGGGTGTAAATCTGCGGTCGATTATGCAACCGCAAAACTATTTTGCAGTTCATTATGCGACAGCGGAGCAAGTCTTTTTGGGTTGAACAGTAAGCCAATGAGTAAAGGAAGGTTTGGTAGAAAGATGCATTTCTGCGGTCCATTTTGCAACCGTAGAATCACTCTGCGGGACGCAAAATGGCCGCATAACGGGCAGAAGCTGGGTACATGAGGGTGCAAATCCGCGGTCGATTATGCAACCGCAGAACTATTTTGCGGTGTATTATGCGACCGTAGAACAAGTCGTTTTGGGTTGAACAATGAGCCTATGAGTAAAGGAAATTTAGGCAGAAAGATGCATTTCTGCGGTCTATTTTACGACTGCAGAATCATTCTGTGGGCCGCATAATGACCGCAAAATGTTTGAAGCTAGGCAGGTCAGGGTGCAAATCTGCGGTCGATTATGCGACTGCATAATTATTTTGCGGTGCATTATGCGACCGCAGAATAAGTCTTTTTGGGTTAAACAACGAGCGGATGAGTAAAAAGCAATTTGGTAGAAAGATGCATTTCTACGGTCCATTTTGCGGCCACAGAATCACTCTGCGGGCCGCATAATGGGCAGGTAAGGTTTCAAATAATCGACCGAATAACATTTTTGTGGTGCATTATGCGACCGCAGAACAAGTCTTTTTGGGTTGAACTATGAGCCGATAAGTAAAGGAATTTTTGGCAGAAAGATGCATTTTTGCGGTCCATTTTGCGGCAGCAGAATCACTCTACGGGCCGCATAATGGCCGTAAAATGGGCAGAAGCTAGGCAGGTAAGGGTGCAAATCTGCGGTCGATTATGCGACTGCAAAACTATTTTGCGGTTCATTATGCGACAGCGGAGCAAGTCTTTTTGGGTTGAACAGTAAGCCAATGAGTAAAGGAAGGTTTGGTAGAAAGATGCATTTCTGCGGTCCATTTTGCAACCGTAGAATCACTCTGCGGGACGCAAAATGGCCGCATAACGGGCAGAAGCTGGGTACATGAGGGTGCAAATCCGCGGTCGATTATGCAACCGCAGAACTATTTTGCGGTGTATTATGTGACCGTTGAACAAGTCATTTTGGGTTGAACAATGAGCCTATGAGTAAAGGAAATTTAGGCAGAAAGATGCATTTCTGCGGTCTATTTTACAACTGCAGAATCACTCTGTGGGCCGCATAATGACCGCAAAATGTTTGAAGCTTGGCAGGTGAGGGTGCAAATCTGCGGTCGATTATGCGACCGCATAATTGTTTTGCGGTGCATTATGCGACCGCAGAATAAGTCTTTTTGGGTTGAACAACGAGCGGATGAGTAAAAGGCAATTTGGCAGAAAGATGCATTTCTATGGTCCATTTTGCGGCCACAGAATCACTCTGCGGGCCGCATAATGGGCAGGTAAGGTTTCAAATATGCGGTCGATTATGCGACCGCATAACATTTTTTTGCGGTGCATTATGCGACCGCAGAACAAGTCTTTTTGGGTTGAACTATGAGCCGATAAGTAAAGGAAATTTTGGTAGAAAGATGCACTTCTGCGGTCCATTTTGCGGCCGCAGAAGCACTCTGCGGGCCGCATAATGGGCAGAAGCTGGGCAGGTGATGGTGAAAATTTGCGGTCGATTATGCGACCGCAGAGCTATTTTGCGGTTCATTATACGACCGCAAAATAAGTCTTTTTGAGTTGAACACTGAGCCGATGAGTAAAAGAAAGTTTGGCAGAAAGATGCATTTTTGCGGTCCATTTTGCGGCAGTAGAATTACTATGTGGGCCGCATAATGGCCGTAAAATGGGCAGAAGCTAGGCAGGTAAAGGTGCAAATCTGCGGTCGATTATGCGACCGCAAAACTATTTTGCGGTTCATTATGCGATAGCGGAGCAAGTCTTTTTGGGTTGAACAGTAAGCCAATGAGTAAAGGAAGGTTTGGTAGAAAGCTGCATTTCTGCGGTCCATTTTGCAACCGCAGAATCACACTGCGGGAGACAAAATGGTCGCATAACGGGCAGAAGCTGGGTGCATGAGGGTGCAAATCCGCGGTCGATTATGCGACCGCAGAACTATTTTGCGGTGTATTATGCGACCGTAGAACAAGTCGTTTTGGGTTGAACAATGAGCCTATGAGTAAAGGAAATTTAGGCAGAAAGATGAATTTCTGCGGTCTATTTTACGACTGTAGAATCACTCTGTGGGCCGCATAATGACCGCAAAATGTTTGAAGCTAGGCAGGTGAGGGTGCAAATCTGCGGTCGATTATGCGACCGCATAATTGTTTTGCGGTGCATTATGCGACCACAGAATAAGTCTTTTTGGGTTGAACAGAAAGCCAATGAGTAAAGGAAGGTTTGGTAGAAAGATGCATTTCTACGGTCCATTTTGCGGCCACAGAATCACTCTGCGGGCCGCATAATGGGAAGGTAAGTTTTCAAATATGCGGTCGATTATGCGACCGCGTAACATATTTGCGGTGCATTATGCGACCGCAGAACAAGTCGTTTTGGGTTGAACTATAAGCCGATAAGTAAAGGAAATGTTGGTAGAAAGATGCACTTCTGTGGTCCATTTTGCGGCCGCAGAATCACTCTGCGGGCCGCATAATGGGCAGAAGCTAGGCAGGTGATGGTGAAAAGCTTCGGTCGATTATGCGACCGCAGATCTATTTTGCGGTTCATTATACGACCACAAAATAAGTCTTTTTGCGTTGAACACTGAGCCGATGAGTAAAAGAAATTTTGACAGAAAGATGCATTTTTGCGGTCCATTTTGCGGCAGCAGAATCACTCTGCGGGCCGCATAATGGCCGTAAAATGGGCAGAAGCTAGGTAGGTAAGGGTGCAAATCTGCGGTCGATTATGCGACCGCAAAACTATTTTGCGGTTCATTATGCAATGAGCCAATGAGTAAAGGAAAGTTTGGCAGAAAGATGAATTTCTGCGGTCCATTTTGCAACCGTAGAATCACTCTGCGGGACGCAAAATGGCCGCATAACGGGCAGAAGCTGGGCACGTGAGGGTGGAAATCCGCGGTCGATTATGCGACCACAGAACTATTTTGCGGTGTATTATGCGACCGCACAACAAGTCTTTTTGGGTTGAACAATGAGCCTATGAGTAAAGGAAACTTTGGCAGAAAGATGCATTTCTGCGGTCTATTTTACGGCCGCTGAATCACTCTGTGGACCGCATAATGATCGCAAAATGTTCGAAGCTAGGTAGGTGAGGGTGCAAATCTGCGGTCGATTATGTGACCACATAACTGTTTTGCGGTGCATTATGCGACCGCAGAATAAGTCATTTTGGGTTGAACAACGAGCGGATGAGTAAAAGGCAATTTGGTAGAAAGATGCATTTCTACGGTCCATGTTGCGGCCACAAAATCACTCTGCGGGCCGCATAATGGGCAGGTAAGGTTTCAAATATGCGGTCGATTATGCGACCGCATAACATTTTTGCGGTGCATTATGGACAGCAGAACAAGTCTTTTTGGGTTGAACTATGAGCCGATAATTAAAGGAAATTTTGGTAGAAAGATGCACTTCTGCGGTCCATTTTGCGGTCGCAGAATCACTCTGCGGGCCGCATAATGGACAGAAGCTGGGCAGGTGATGGTGAAAATCTGCGGTCGATTATCCGACCGCAGATCTATTTTGCGGTTCATTATACGACCACAAAATAAGTATTTTTGAGTTGAACACTGAGCCGATGAGTAAAAGAAATTTTGGCAGAAAGATGCATTTTTGCGGTCCATTTTGCGGCAGCAAAATCACTCTGCGGGCCGCATAATGGCCGTAAAATGGGCAGAAGCTAGGTAGGTAAGGGTGCAAATCTGCGGTCGATTATGCGACCGCAAAACTATTTTGCGGTTCATTATGCAATGAGCCAATGAGTAAAGGAAAGTTTGGCAGAAAGATGCATTTCTGCGGTCCATTTTGCAACCGTAGAATCACTCTGCGGGACGCAAAATGGCCGCAGAACGGACAGAAGCTAGGCACGTGAGGGTGCAAATCCGCGATCAATTTTGCGACCGCTGAACTATTATGCGGTGTATTATGCGACCGCAGAACAAGTCTTTTTGGGTTGAACAATGAGCCTATGAGTAAAAACATGTTTGGCAGAAAAATGCATTTCTACGGTCTATTTTACAGCCGCAAAATCAGTCTGTGAGCCGCATAATGGCCGCAGAATGTTCGAAGCTGGGCAGGTGAGGGTGCAAATCTGCGGTCGATTATGCGATCACATAACTGTTTTGCGGTGCATTATGCGATCGCAGAATAAGTCTTTTTGGGTTGAACAACGAGCAGATGAGTAAAAGACAATTTGGCAGAAAGATGTATTTCAGCGGTCCATTTTGCGGTCGCAGAATCACTCTTGGGCAGAAGCTGGGTGGGTGTGGGTGCAAATCTGCGGTCGATTATGCGGTCGCAGAACTGTTGTGCGGTGCATTATGCGATCGCAGAACAAGTCTTTTTGGGTTGAACAATGAGCCGATAAGTAAAGGAAATTTTGGCAGAAAGATGCATTTCTGCGGACCATTTTGCAGTCGCAGTATCATTCTGCGGGCCGCACAATGGCTGCAGAACGGGCAGAAGCTGGGCAGGTGAGGGTGCAAATCTATAGTCGATTATGCAACCGCAAAACTATTTTGCGGTGCATAATGCGACCGCATAACAAGTCTTTTAGGGTTGAACAATGAGCCGATGAGTAAAGGACATTTTGGTACAAAGATGCATCTGTGTAGTCCATTTTGCGGCCGCAGAATCACTCTATGGGCCGCACAATGGGCTAAAGCTAGGCCGGTGAAGGTGAAAATCTGCGGTCGATTATGCGACGGCAGAACTATTTTGCGGTGCATTATGCGACCACGGAACAAGTCTCTTTGGGTTGAACAATTAGCNTTGTGTAGACCATTTTGCGGCCGCAGAATCACTCTATGGGCCGCACAATGGGCTAAAGCTAGGCCGGTGAAGGTGCAAATCTGCGGTCGATTATGCGATGGCAGAACTATTTTGCGGCGCATTATGCGACCGCGGAACAAGTCTCTTTGGGTTGAACAATTAACCAATGAGTAAAGGACATTTTGGCAGAAAGATGCATTTCTGCGGTCCATATTGCAGCAGCAGAATCACTCTGGGGGCCGCAGAATGGGCAGAAGCTAGGCATATGATGGTGCAAAACTGCGGTCGATTATGCGACCGCAGAACAAGTCTTTTTGGGTTGAACAATGAGCCGATGAGTAAAGGAAATTTTGGCAGAACGATGCATTTCTACGGTCCATTTTGCGGCCGCAGAATCATTTTGCGGCCGCAGAATCATTCTGCGGGCCGCATAATGGCCGCAGAACGCGCAGAAGCTAGGCAGGTAAGGGTGCAAATCTACAATCGATTATGCGACCGCTGAACTATTTTGCAGTGCATAATGCGACCGCAGAACAAGTCATTTAGGGTTGAACAATGAGCCAGTGAGTAAAGGAAATTTTAGTAGAAAAATGCATTTGTGCAGACCATTTTGCAGCTGCAGAATCACTCTATGGGCCGCACAATGGCCAGAAGCTGGGCAGGTGAGGGTGCAAATCTATGGTCGATTGTGCGACGGCAAAACTATTTTGCGGTGCATTATGCGACCGTGGAACAAGTATTTTTGAGTTGAACAATTATCCGATGAGTAAAGGAAATTTTGGCAAAAAGATACATTTATGCGGTCCATATTGAGGCAACGGAATCACTTTGCGGGCCGCAGAATGGGCAGAAGCTAGGCATGTGAGGGTGCAAAACTGCAGTGGATTATACAACCGCAGAATAAGTCTTTTTGGGTTGAACAATGAGCCGATGAGTAAAGGAAATTTTGGCAGAAAGATGCATTTATGCGGTCCATTTTGCGGCCGTAGAATCACTCTGCGGGCCGCATAATGGCCGTAGAACGGGCAGAAGTTTGGAACGTGAGGGTGCAAATTTGTAGTCGATTATGCGACCGCAGAACTATTTTGCGGTGTATTATGCGACCACAGAACAAGTCTTTTTGTGTTGAACAATGAACCGATGAGTAAAGGAAATTTTGGCAGAAAGATGCATTTCTGCGGTCTATTTTGCGGCCGCAGAATCACTCTGTGGGCCGCTTAATGGGCAGAAACTGGGCAGGTGTGGGTGCAAATCTGCGGTCGTTTATGCGACCGCATAACTGTTTTGTGGTGCATTATGCGATCGCAGAATAAGACTTTTTGGGTTGAACAACGAGCCGATGAGTTAAAAACATTTTGGCAGAAAGATGCATTTCTGCGGTCTATTTTGCGGCCGCAGAATCACTCTGTGGGCCGCTTAATGGGCAGAAACTGGGCAGGTGTGGGTGCAAATCTGCGGTCGTTTATGCGACCGCATAACTGTTTTGTGGTGCATTATGCGATCGCAGAATAAGACTTTTTGGGTTGAACAACGAGCCGATGAGTTAAAAACATTTTGGCAGAAAGATGCATTTCTGCGGTCTATTTTGCGGCCGCAGAATCACTCTGTGGGCCGCTTAATGGGCAGAAACTGGGCAGGTGTGGGTGCAAATCTGCGGTCGTTTATGCGACCGCATAACTGTTTTGTGGTGCATTATGCGATCGCAGAATAAGACTTTTTGGGTTGAACAACGAGCCGATGAGTTAAAAACATTTTGGCAGAAAGATGCATTTCTGCGGTCTATTTTGCGGCCGCAGAATCACTCTGTGGGCCGCTTAATGGGCAGAAACTGGGCAGGTGTGGGTGCAAATCTGCGGTCGTTTATGCGACCGCATAACTGTTTTGTGGTGCATTATGCGATCGCAGAATAAGACTTTTTGGGTTGAACAACGAGCCGATGAGTTAAAAACATTTTGGCAGAAAGATGCATTTCTGCGGTCAATTTTGCGGCCGCGGAATCACTCTGCGGGACGCATAATACCCGCAAAATGTGCAGAAGCTGGGCAGGTGAGGGTGCAAATTCTGCGGTCGATTATGTGACCACAAAATATTTTTGCGGTGCATTATGCGACTGTAGAACAAGTCTTTTTGGGTTGAACAATGAGCCAATGAGTAAAGGAAATTTTGGCACAAAGATGCATTTTTGCGGTCTATTTTGCGTTAGCATAATCACTATGCGGGCCGCATAATGGACAGAAGCTGGGTAAGTAAGGGTGCAAATCTACGGTCGATTATGTGACCTCAGAACTGTTTTGCGGTGCATTATGCGATCGGAAAATAAGTCTTTTTGGGTTGAACAATGAGTCGATGAGTAAATGAAATTTTGACAGACATATTCATTACTACGGTCCATTTTGCTGCCGCAGAATCGCTCTGTGGGCCGCACAATGGCCGCAGAATGTGTAGAAGCTGGGCAGGTGCGGGGGCAAATTTGCGGTCGATTATGCGACCGCAGAACTAATTTAAGGTTCATTATGCGACCGGAGAACAAGGTTTTTGGTTGACCAATGAGCCTATGAGTAAAGGAAATATTTGCAGAAAGATGCATTTCTGCAGTCCATTTGCGGCCGCAGAATCACTCTGCGGGACGCAAAATGGCCGCAGAACGGGCAGAAGCTGGGCACGTGAGAGTACAAATCCGTGGTTAATTATGCGGCCGCAGAACTATTTTGCGGTGTATTATGCGACCGCAGAACAAGTCTCTTTGGGTTGAACAATGAGCCGATGAGTAAAGGAAATTTTGGCAGAAAGATGCATTTCTGCGGTCGAGGCCGCAAAATCACTCTATAGGCCGCATTATGGCCGCAGAATGGGCGAAGCTGGGCAGGTGAGGGTGCAAATCTGCGGTCGATTATGCGACCGCATAACTATTTTGCGGTGTATTATTCGACCGCAGAATAATTCTTTTTGGGTTGAACAATGAGCCTATGAGTAAAAAAAAAATTGGCAAAAAAATGCATTTCTACTGTCTATTTTACGGCCGCACAATCAGTCTGTGGGCCGCATAATGGCCGCAGAATGTTCGAAGCTGGGCAGGTGAGGGTGCAAATCTGCGGTCGATTATGCGATCGCATAACTGTTTTGCGGTGCATTATGCGATCGCAGAATAAGTCTTTTTGGGTTGAACAATGAGCAGATGAGTAAAAGACAATTTGGCAGAAAGATATATTTCTGTGGTCCATTTTGCGGCCACAGAATCGCTCTACGGGCCGCATAATGGGCAGAAGATGGGCAGGTGAGGTTTCAAATATGCGGTCGATTATGTAACCGCAGAACATTTTTGCGGTGCATTATGCGACCGCAGAACAAGTCTTTTTGGGTAGAACTACGAGCCGATAAGTAAAGGAAAGTTTGGTAGAAAAATACATTTCTACGGTCCATTTTGCGGCCGCAGAATCACTCTGCGGGCCGCATAACGGGCAGAAGCTGGGCACGTGAGGGTGCAAATCCGCGGTCGATTATGCGACCACAGAACTACTTTTCGATGTATTATGCGACCACAGAACAAGTCGTTTTGGGTTGAACAATGAGCCTAGGAGTAAAGGAAAGTTTGGCAGAAAGATGCATTTCTGCGGTACATTTTACGGTCGCAGAATCACTCTGCGGGCCGCATAATGGCCGTACAATGGGCAGAAGCTAGGCAGGTAAGGGTGCAAATCTGCGGTCAATTATGCGACCGCAGATCTATTTTTCGGTTTATTATACGACCGCAAAATAAGTCTTTATGGGTTGAACACTCAGCCGATGAGTAAAGGAAATTTTGGCAGAAAGATGCATTTCTGTGGTCCATTTTGCGACTGTAGAATCACTCTGCGGGCTGCATAATGGCCATAAAATGGGCAGAAGCTAGGCAGGTAAGGGTGCAAAACTGCGGTCGATTATGCGACCGCAGAACTATTTTACAGTGCATTATGCGACCACAGAACAAGTCTTTTTGGGTTGAACAATGAGCCGATGAGTAAATAAAATTTTGGCAGGACGATGCATTTTTACGGTCCATTTTGCGACTGCAGAATCACTCTACGGGACACATAATGACCGCAGAATGGGCAGAAGCTGGGCAGGCAAGGGTGCAAATATGCAGTCGATTATGCGACCGCAGAACGTTTTTGCGGTGCATTATGCGACCGCAGAACAAGTCTTTATGGGTTGAACAATGAGCCGATGAGTAAAAGAAATTTTGGCAGAAAGATGCATTTCGGCGGTCCATTTTGCGGTCGTAGAATGGGCAGAAGCTGGGCAGGTAAGGGTGCAAATCTGCAGTCAATTATGCGACCGCAGAACTATTTTGAGGTGCATTATTCAACCGCAGAACAAGTCTTTTTAGGTTAAACACTGAGTCGATGAGTAATGGAAATTTTGGCAGAAAGTTGCATTTCAGCGGCCCATTTTGCGGTCGCAGAATCACTCTGCGGGATGCCTAATGGTCGTAGAATGGGCAGAAGCTGAGTGGGTGTGGGTGCAAATCTGCGGTTGATTATGCGGCCGCAGAACTGTTTTGCAGTGCATTATGCGATCGCAGAACAAGTCTTTTTGGGTTGAACAATGAGCCGATAAGTAAAGGAAATTTTGGAAGAAAGATGCATTTCTGCGGATCATTTTGCAGTCGCAGTATCATTCTGTGGGCCGCACAATGGCTGCAGAACGGGAAGAAGCTGGGCAGGTGAGGGTGAAAATCTACAGTCGATTATGCAACAACAAAACTAGTTTTCGGTGCATAATGTGACCGCATAACAAGTCTTTTAGGGTTGAACAATGAGCCGATGAGTAAAGGAAATTTTGGTACAAAGATGCATTTGTGTAGACCATTTTGCGGCCGCTGAATCACTCTATGGGCCGCACAATGGGCTAAAGCTAGGCCGGTGAAGGTGCAAATCTGCGGTCGATTATGCGACCGCAAAACTATTTTGCGGCGCATTATGCGACCGCGGAACAAGTCTCTTTGGGTTGAACAATTAGCCAATGAGTAAAGGAAATTTTGGCAGAAAGATGCATTTCTGCGGTCCATATTACGGCAGCAGAATCACTCTGGGGGCCGCAGAATGGGCAGAAGCTAGGCATGTGAGGGTGCAAAACTGCGGTCGATTATGCGACCGCAGAACAAGTCTTTTTGGGTTGAACAATGAGCCGATGAGTAAAGGAAATTTTGGCAGAAAGATGCATTTCTATGGTCCATTTTGCGGCCGCAGAATCATTCTGCGGGCCGCATAATGGCCGCAGAACGCGCAGAAGCTAGGCAGGTAAGGGTGCAAATCTACAATCGATTATGCGACCGCAGAACTATTTTGCGGTGCATAATGCGATCGCACAACAAGTCATTGAGGGTTGAACAATGAGCCATTGAGTAAAGGAAATTTTAGTAGAAAGATGCATTTGTGCAGACCATTTTGCGGCTGCAGAATCACTCTATGGGCCGCACAATGGCCAGAAGCTGGGCAGGTAGGGGTGCAAATCTGCGGTTGATTGTGCGATGGCAGAACTATTTTGCGGTGCATTATGCGACCGTGGAACAAGTATTTTTGGGTTGAACAATTATCCGATGAGTAAAGGAAATTTTGGCAGAAAGATGCATTTCTGCGGTCCATATTGAGGCAACAGAATCACTTTGTGGGCCTCAGAATGGGCAAAAGCTAGGCATGTGAGGGTGCAAAACTGCAGTGGATTATGCGACTGTAGAATAAGTCTTTTTGCGTTGAACAATGAGCCGATGAGTAAAGAAAATTTTGGCAGAAAGATGCATTTTTACGGACCATTTTGCAGTCGCAGAATCATTCTGCGGGCCGCATAATGGCCGCAGAACGGGCAGAAGTTGGGCAGGTGAGAGTGCAAATCTTCAGTCGACTATGCAACCGAATAACTATTTTGCGGTGCATAATGCGACCGCAGAACAAGTCTTTTAGGGTTGAACAATGAGCCGATGAGTAAAGGAAATTTTGATAGAAAGATGCATTTGTGCAGACCATTTTGCGGCCACAGAATCACTCTGTGGGCCACACAATGGGCAGAAGCTAGACAGGTGAGGGTGTAAATCTACGGTCGATTATGCGACGGCAGACCTATTATGCGGCGCATTATGCGACCGCGGAACAAGTCTTTTTGGGTTGAACAATTAGCCGATGAGTAAAGGAAAGTTTGGCAGAAAGATGCATTTCTGTGGTACCTATTGCGGCACCAGAATCACTCTGCGGGCCGCAGAATGGGCAGAAGCTAGGCATGTGAGGGTGAAAAACTGCGGTCGATTATGCGACCGCAGAACAAGTCTTTTTGGGTTGAACAATGAGCCGATGAGTAAAGGAAAGTTTGGCAGAAAGATGCATTTCTGTGGTACCTATTGCGGCACCAGAATCACTCTGCGGGCCGCAGAATGGGCAGAAGCTAGGCATGTGAGGGTGAAAAACTGCGGTCGATTATGCGACCGCAGAACAAGTCTTTTTGGGTTGAACAATGAGCCGATGAGTAAAGGAAAGTTTGGCAGAAAGATGCATTTCTGCAGTCCATTTTGGGGCCGCAGAATCATTCTGCGGGCCGCATAATGGCCGCAGAACGGGCAGAAGCTAGGCAGGTGAGGGTGCAAATCTACAGTAGATTATGCGATCGCAGAACTATTTGGCGGTGCATAATGCAACCGTAGAACAAGTCTTTTAGGGTTGAACAATAAGCCGGTGAGTAAAGGAAATTTTAGTAGAAAGATGCATTTGTGCAGACCATTTTGTGGTCGCAGAATCACTTTGTGGGCCGCATAATGGCCGCAGAATGGGCAGAAGCTGGGCAGGTGAGGGTGCAAATCTACGGTCGATTATGCGACGGCAGAACTATTTTGCGGTGCATTATGTGACCGTGGAACAAGTAGTTTTGGGTTGAACAATTAGTCGATGAGTAAAGGAAATTGCGGCAAATAGATGCATTTCTGTGGTCCATATTGAGGCAGCAGAATCACTCTGCGGGCTGCAAAATGGGCAGAAGCTAGGCATGTGAGGGTGCAAAACTGCGGTCGATTAAGCGACCACAGAACAAGTCTTTTTGGGTTGAACAATGAGCCGATAAGTAAAGGACATTTTGGCAGAAAGATGCATTTCTGCGGCCGTAGAATCACTCTACGGGCCGCATATTGGCCGCAGAAAGGGCAGAAGCTGGGCACGTGAGGGTGCAAATGTGCAGTCGATTATGCGACCGCAGAACTTTTTTGCGGTGTATTATGGGACCGCAGAACAAGACTTTTTGGGTTGAACAATGAACCGATGAGTAAAGGAAATTTTGGCAGAAAGATGCATTTCTGCTGTCTATTTTGCGGCCGCAGAATCACTCTGTGGGCCGCTAAATGAGCAGAAACGGGTGCAAATCTACGGTCGATTATGCGACCGCCTAACTGTTTTGGGGTGCATTATGCGACCGTAGAATAAGTCTTTTTGGGTTGAACAACGAGCTGATGAGTTAAAAACATTTTGGCAGAAAGATGCATTTCTGCGGTCCATTTTGCGGCCGCAGAATCACTCTGCGGGTCGCATAATGGCCGCATAATGGGCAAAAGCTGGGCAGGTGAGAGTACAAATCTGCGGCTGATTAAGCAACCGCTGAACAGTTTTGCGACGTAATATACGACCGCAAAACAAGTCTTTTTGGGTAGAACAATGAGTCGATAAGTAAAGGAAATTTTGACACAAAGATGCATTTTTGCGGTTCATTTNTAAAAGCTGGGCAGGTGAGGGTACAAATCTGCGGCTGATTAAGCAACCGCTGAACAGTTTCGCGACGTAATATACGACCGCAAAACAAGTCTTTTTGGGTAGAATAATGAGTCGATAAGTAATGGAAATTTTGACACAAAGATGCATTTTTGCGGTTCATTTTGCGATCGCATAATCACTATGCAGGCCACAGAATGGGCAGAAGCTGGGCAAGTGAGGGTGCAAATCTGCGGTCGATTATGCGACCTTAGAACTGTTTTGCGATTTATTATGCGACCGCAAAACAAGTCTTTTTTGGTTGAACAATGAGCCGATGAGTAAAGGAAAGTTTTGGCAAAACTATTCATTTCTGCGGTCTATTTTGCGGCCGCAGAATCACTCTGGGCCGCACAATGGTCGCAGAATGTGCAGAAGCTGGGTAGGTGAGGGTGCGAATCTGCGGTCGATTATTCGACCGCAGAACTAATTTGCGGTGCATTATGCACTCGGAGAACAATTCTTTTTGGTTCAACAATGAGCCGATGAGTAAAGGAAATTTTGGCAGAAAGATGCATTTCTGCGGTCCATTTTGCGGCCGCAGAATCACTCTGCGGGTCGCATAATGGCCGCATAATGGGTAAAAGCTGGGCAGGTGAGGGTACAAATCTGCGGCTGATTAAGCAACCGCTGAACAGTTTCGCGACGTAATATACGACCGCAAAACAAGTCTTTTTGGGTAGAATAATGAGTCGATAAGTAAAGGAAATTTTGACACAAAGATGCATTTTTGCGGTTCATTTTGCGATCGCATAATCACTATGCAGGCCACAGAATGGGCAGAAGCTGGGCAAGTGAGGGTGCAAATCTGCGGTCGATTATGCGACCTTAGAACTGTTTTGCGATTTATTATGCGACCGCAAAACAAGTCTTTTTTGGTTGAACAATGAGCCGATGAGTAAAGGAAAGTTTTGGCAAAACTATTCATTTCTGCGGTCTATTTTGCGGCCGCAGAATCACTCTGGGCCGCACAATGGTCGCAGAATGTGCAGAAGCTGGGTAGGTGAGGGTGCGAATCTGCGGTCGATTATTCGACCGCAGAACTAATTTGCGGTGCATTATGCACTCGGAGAACAATTCTTTTTGGTTCAACAATGAGCCGATGAGTAAAGAAAATTTTGGCAGAAAGATGCATTTCTGCGGTCCATTTTGCGACCGTAGAATCACTCTACAGGCCGTATAATGGCCGTAGTATGGGCAGAAACTGGGCAGGTAAGG
>AWOL01S0009933.1:0-18051 GCA_000715115.1 Nicotiana otophora
CCGCACCGACCTGGTGTGGCGGAGTTCACGCAACTTTCTCCGTGCATTGTATTCCACGTTTTCAGAGAAGAACTGCAGGCGTATAGTTGCCTTCAGTTCTGCCCATGTGTTGAGAGTATCTTCACCGGCCCTGATGGCTTCGTATTTGACTCGCCACCAGAGTTTTGTATCGCCTTGAAGATACATAGCAGCAGTTGCTACCTTTTTGGATTCTTCCAATTGTCCTACGGCATCGAAGTATTGTTCGATGTCGAAGATGAAGTTTTCCACTTCTTTAGCGTCCCGGGCTCCGTTGTATGGCTTTGGCTCCGGAATTTTCAGCTTTTGTGGCATGGGGGCAATGTTCATGGCACCCCTGATTTGGTTTTCGCCTCCTTTGAGCAGGCTTTGAAGGGCAGCATTGACAACATTGAGCTGGCCTGTCAAGTTGTCTATGGTTTGCTGCATGCCGGTCAGTATGTCTGCCTCTAGTTCCCGATGGGCTAAATCCTCGGCACGCTCCTGTTGGAGGTCCTCGAATTNTGTCTTCCTCTAGTTCCCGATGGGCTAAATCCTCGGCACCTATTGGAGGTATTCCAATTTGCCATGAATTTTGGCTACCTCGACGGCTGCCGTTTATCGGTCTTCCTCAGAGTCGTGACTGATGTTTGCTATGTCAACTTCAGCCTGCTGCATTCTGCGGTCCTGTTCGTCCAACCTTTGCACTAGGCTAGTTTTTAGATCAGCACCGTATCCACGATGGGCTGTAATACGTCAACTGTCTCTTGAAGGGTCGCGATGTGATCCCCATAATTCACCATGGTCAGAAATGGTGATTGTTGCAATGTGTTCCCTCGTCCGATGTTGAGCCTAGGCTCTGATACCAACCGATACGTGGCGCCTTCCTGAAGTTCCTGGAAAGGGCAACGTAAGGCTAAGAAACCAATGTCAGTGCAGTTGTTTTCCGCCAACTGAGGTCCCCTCCGTACGCTAGACTAGATTATCAGTATCGTACGGAAAAATCAATGTCGTGAGCAATTGAACGAGCAAAACTGAGCAATTGATGATGAAAGCTAATGATTGTATTGATGATGATGAAAGCCATTACAAGATGCTATGCGGTGTCGGGGGGGAGACACCAGTACAGAGAATTGTTTGAATGCTTTGGTCCCCCTTAATAATGCTTAAAAAAAATAAACCAAAGTTACGTGAGTTGACCTAAGAAAGCTGTAGAAGCACACTGAAAATGAATGAAGTAAAACTACTCTATAATTACAATGAAAAGGACTTAGTCTTCTACAAGGTGGAAGCAAGTCCGATGGCAGCAACTTTGTCTTGAGCATCAGGGTCTGCGTGCGCATTGCTATGGGCGCGCGGCACTATTTGGATCTGCCAGCGACTGGGCGCTGGTACTTGGCATTGGATCTGCGCGGGGCATTGTCTGTGCGTGCGGCGCTATTGGCAACATGATGGTTTGTGCGCGCGGCATAGTCGATGCGCGCGGCACTGATGGCATTCGCCAGCCGCTGGGCGCTGGCACTGATTATCGGTGAGGCGACAGAGGCGCATGCGCGCTTGTCACTTGGCGCTGCCGAGACCACGGGGCCGACCGTGGCGCTAGGCGTTAGGAGGCTTGCCGGGACGCCATGGGGCGCGTCCAAGGGGTCATGGGTCGATGATGGAAAGCAGCCCATGATAATATATATGATATAGGGTGTTTGACTGGAAATGGAGTTTAAAAATGAATTACCTCTTTACACATAAGCTCTATAATGTGTGAGTGTATGGGTGTGTAACATACTAAAAATAATCATAGGATCTTGTGGTTTCAAACATGTCATGCCATACCTACAACAGAGTGTTACTAAGCGTAAAGTGGGAATATTAAGCAATTTCAAAATATAGAGAGGTGTAAATATTTTTGGAACAAACTTAAAAGAAAAGAGTGTCACATAAAATGGAAGAAGGGAGTAACAATCATAATAAAAGCTTTTCACAATCAGAGGCTAGTAAATCTTTTCACTTGTAACAAAGAGAGCCTATGGCGTCAAAAACATTTAAGTAACTAAAGGCTAGAACTGGGAGCAAAGCCTTATTGTTCATGGCTTCTTGTTCAACAACCGTGACACACTTGTTATAATCATATAGTCATGAAGCCACATGGTTTAGCCTCACAATTACATTGAAAACACCATAGGCAAAGTAGCAGAGGACTGAGGGAAAACTGTTGATCAAGAACACAACTGGTAATGGTAACAGGATCTAGTACTGGTTGAATGTTTGGGTGGGAAATTCTGGTAAAGAAATTTTCTTGCATATTTTGGATAACAAAGGACAAGGAGACCATAGACAAGATGGACGTCAAGACAATTGATGCTTCCTTGCAGAGGACATAAATCTATAATAAATTTTGGTAATGGAGAGAAAGTATAATGGAGAAGATCATCCACGAAGAGCTTCTCAGTAAAGTCATATCACGATTGAATTATCAATGGTAGCGTTTAGGTCTATGGAGATCCTTATGGAAGATAGAGACAGCTAAGCAATAGTTTTCATCTGTTGTGCAGCTTGGAAACTATAGTAACAATGAGTAACTTGAAAAGGATGAGACTAAAAATAGTTAGTTAATCGCAAATAATGAGGATGTCACTTTACCTTAGATATATCGGCCCAAGTTTATTCTATGTTTGATATTGCATGGAGGTTATCTAAACTAAGGAAGATGGATGCTAGGAAGGAGTTGTGGAATGTCCATCATATGGTTGATTTTTAAGAGAAATCGTCAAGGGCTCAAAGTACATTCTAGAGGTCAAAAGACTTCTTGTGTTTCATTTGTAATTTTAGAATAGAATATACAGTCCATACTGTACTACTTGAATCTTTTTGGAGATTTGAAGTGAGCACGTACAGTAAAATCAGCAGTCTGGCGTCATATTAATAAATTATGTTGACTTATCAAAATAACTCATTGTCTTGTACAAACTTTAGCATCTACTGTATTAAGGACATCAGACACTTTCTCACAAGTCCAATTGTTGTATCAATAGCCAACATGATTGTTAACTTTACCTCAAAAAACAACAAAAATGATATGTCATCTTTACCCTTACCCACCTGACAGTGTAAAGAGTATGCAGATGACAAGACCAAACTTGGTTATATTCTAAAAGGCTAATCTCATCTTTGTTTTATGAAGCCACTTGTAAAATAAAGGATGACAATAAACTGCAGAATAGGCAAGAGTGACCATCAAGCACTAACATACTGAGTGGTATGACCTCTGCCAATTTCAAGCACAGCAACAAAGGAGTAGCAACAGGATACATGTTAAAATGAAAGGAATCATACATGGAGAACGTAGAACAGAGGTTTCTTCTTACCGTGACTAGTTCTTGAATGAGTCGAGGAGACAAACCAGCATCTAGTAACTCCTCCTGCAATGTTCGCTTCGTCATATTGTAAAGCCCGGACCATTTAAGCATCTCTTCCACAGTCTCAAATACTGGCCGCGACTCAAAACTTTTATAATACTTCAAGAAACTATCCACGGTGCCCTACAAACAAATTTCCATGTCACAACATCACAAGAAGCTCAAGGACTTTCTGCAGAATGCAAAATGTCTTGACAATTAGCTGGAACTTGACCAAGAATCTTCTTAAACTGTATACCATGCTCATGCAGTCAAAGATCGAGTGGAAGGACTCCATCAAGAAAAAAGTTGAAATTGTAAACGCTATGATAATAGGTGGAATGAACCATAATGAAGGAAGCAACATCGTAAGCACTGTGATTCCCTCATGGCTTATAGTGTGTCTACAATGTTCATAAACAACATTATACATGAACAAGGCCATCACAACAGTACAACCAAAAATTATGTCTGGTATATATATATATATATATATATTCTTTTCAAAGCACTATGTCCAATCTATGAACGTAATAGTGGTGGAGCCGGGAGGTAGAGGGCAACGGCCAGCTACGCCCTAGTTTTTCTATAACTATCAACACTACCCTAAAAATTTTAGTAAAATTTTCCTTAACTCCATATTCGACAGTCGACACATACCGCCCTTCTCAAGAATGTGGCTCCGCCACTAAGTGTATAATATAGCACGGCATTATGATAAGGAAATCTATAGAACGAAAACAAACTGTGTACATTGTTACCAGGACAAACCAAGGGCACAAAAACATGGTCCTAAATGCCAAAAGCACAACATTCACAATCAAATATAAATATGATATGCATAGAAATCTGCACCAACTAACAAAGCCTCGGTCCCTTTAATTAACTACCTCGTTTGCTCTTAAATACCTACACCGCAAGTTGCTCCTTAGATCCCACTACTAACTTACAGAAAAATAGAGCTATACTAACTATATTCTCCTAATCTTTTGCCCACTGCCTCAGTTTTTCACTATAGCATTAACTAAAAAATCTTGTTTTTCATTAAATTTCCACAAAATTTTAGTTAATAAGAAAAGGAAAAAAGGAGCTGTTGGCATGTTCCACAATTGCTAGTGAAGTTGGAATACCTCAACGAAGGTCCTCATGCGAAACAGAGAGAAGCCATAGCGAAAGAAAAACAAGATGGAATTGGCGAAGGACACAAGGCTTTGGAATATAGGGAGCTTCGATTGGGATGTGAAGGTTTTGAAAACGAACTCGCGTCCATCCCAAATGCCAAATGAGGAATCAGATTCAGAAGGTCGGACAGAGAGATTTAGATATTTAGTGTAATTCAAAGCGTGGTAGTTCTTGGGGTGAAGAATGGAGGCACCGGCCTCGAATGTCTCGCCGGAAATAGTCACCGTTGCCATGCGCCCTCCGACAGCATCGTGCCGCTCGAAGATTCTGATTGTGCCGATTTCGGAGTTTGAATAGCTCCGCAGGAAGTGCGCCACGGAGGAGCCGCCGATTCCGCTGCCGATAATGCAGACAGTCGGAGATGATTCCGTGGAGATGAGTACAAGTGATAAAACCACAACATTAATGGCTGACTGGAGATTCTTCATCATTTCGTTGCTTACTTGATATGTTATTAATTAATGGAGCTTCTTATAGCCTCTTTGTTTAACCTTCTAAAATATAAAACTGTTTTTTTCCAAAAATATTTTTAGTAAAGTTTGACTAATTAAATTTTAGAATAGTAATTAATATTTGATCAAACTTTTTAAAAATATTTTTAAGTATATTTTTTTTAAAAATAATATAATCTTAGCGAAAACTATTTTTTGTATTTCTCAAAAACTACTTGTTTGAACATGCACCTTACCTTATGTAAAAAAGTATTGTTGACCAAAAACAAAAAAAGAATTGCCAAACAAACTATTCCTTAGTAAGAAGTTGACTTGTTGCTTCGAAAGGTTTTAGTACCTGATAGTCGCATGTGAAAATTTAAAGAAAAGTCATACACACACAATACTTAATTATATGAAAGAGCTAGTAAACTAATTCGCGGAGAAAGACCTCGCTAATTTATGAAATGATATTTTTCTAAATTTTAAGAATTAAAATAACCAAAAAAGTAAGTTCTTGCATAAACTAAAATATTGAATAGTAACTGTCACGGCCTAAAATACAACTAGTCGTGAAGACACCTAACTCAACCAGCTAGGTAAGCCAATTAATAACTATCCAATTCCAATAAAACTTTAATAAGACAATTAAGTAAAAAAAAATATATGCATCTTATGCATTCCCCAAGGACTGGTAGTATAAATTATGAGCATCTAAGATTTAGAATTTACAAAGCTGGTATGAAATAAAGTACATCATCTGTTTGAAATATACATGAACAGATCTTTCATAAGTCTAGAGCTACCATGAACAAGAGGCAGTTATAACCGGAACACGGGTACATCTTCAAATCCAACTCCCGTCGAATACAGAAACATCAGCATCCAACATCTGCACACAAGGTGCAGAAGTGTAGTATGAGTACAACGGACCCCATGTACTCAATAAGTAACAAATCTAACCTTAGGTTGAAAGTAATGACGAGGTGGAACAGAGTTCGGAGTCCAACATCAATAACCAACAACAGTTCATAACAACATAATAATAATGGTACAAGAAAATATACTTAGATATAAGATGCTCAATTCGTACGCAGTTCCGGAAAAATAGGCATGCTTTTCAAGTATATCAGTGAAAACCCAAATTCTTTTACCGAAATCACCAAAATATGAGTAGGTTTGTAAAATTGTGATTTTTCCAAAAACTTTTCAACAATAATTAAGATGTTTCATTTTTATTTTTCAGATAGCATGAGGAAAGTACATCTTTATGCCTACATGTCACTATGCAGGTGAAATCATGAATGTCACCAAAACCAGGTAGCAGAAAGAAATGCATCTTTATGCATATACTCAAGTGCGCATGTCAAATGTAATGTATCTCAGTGATGTACTCACACTCTCAGAGTACTCAATCTCATTGCCTCACATTTTCTACTCATCATGCTCAATCACTCGACATGCTCAGTCACTAAGTACTGTATATGGCTAATCCAGCCCAGGGAAGATCCATCTCAATATATATATATATATATATATATATAAAACTGACAGTCAGTCACTTAGTACTTTATAAGGCATATCCAGCCCAGGGAAAGATCCATTCCTCAATATAAATCAACTGTACTCACTAGGGGTGTGTAAAGATTCCGGAGGGATTCCTTCAGTCAAGCGCTATAATAAGCCAGATCCAGGCATAAATCAATAAAAATATGCTGCGGCGTGCAACCCGATCCCATAATATCACTCACAATCAGGCCATCAGCCTCACTTAGTCATCAATCTCTCCAGTCTCTCAGGCTCATAATGCCATGAAACTAGCCCAAAAATAATGATATAATGTGTCAATAAATAACAACAGAGGCTGAGATACGATATGAAATGAATGAACATGACTGAGTATGAAATTGCAATGTAAGCAAATAACTCAACAGTAAAAATGACCTCAATGGGTCCCAACAGAACGAGCATGTAGCTTAGACATGGTTTCTAACGTGTATCACAGCTCAATAGCTCTAGTACGTAGAGATTTCATGGTTACAGATATGATCAGGTAACTACACAGTACCACAGAAATAACGATGTCTCAATTCACACGGTGCACGCCCACACGCCCGTCACCTAGCATGTGCGTCACCTCAACATCCAACACATAACATGTATATTCAGGGTTCATACCTTCAACACCAATTTTAGAAGTGTTACTTACCTTAAATAAGTCAAATCTCATACCGAGCAAGCCAAGTGATGCTCCAACAATGCCATCTCGCGCGTACCAACCTCCAAACGGCTCTAAACTAGCCAAAAGCAACTCACATACATCAAATAAACTCTAAGGAAATAATTCCAATTGATAGAGGTCGAATCTTTACTCAAAAGCCCAAAATCAACCAAAATCAAACCTGGGGCCGTACCTCAGAACCAGACAAAACTCACAAAATCCGATAAACCATTTCATTTCAAGTCCAACCGTACTAGTTCCACCCAAATCTGACTCTGAATCGATATTCAAAACTCAAAAATTCACTCTATGAAACTTTAGGCTAAAACCCCCAAATTTCTCTTTAAAATCCATAATCCATTTAACAAACACGAAGATAAAATCACGAAATATAATCACAGGTGAGTCAAGAATGTTTACCCTGAGTCACATGGTGAAGATTGCTTCAAGAATCGCCTCAATCCGAGGTCTATAGCTCCAAATATGAACAAAACGACCAACCCTCGATTTAAAAGCTTCTGCCCAGCCATTTCCGCTTTTGCGGACACATGAGCCGCTTCTGCGACACGAGCTCCACTTCTGTGAACTCCACTAGGCAGCTGACCCCTCGCACCTGCAGATCTCCGTCCACTTCTGCGCAACCGCAGGTGCAAAGCCAAACACGCTTCTACGCTTAAGTTCGCTTCTGCGCCCAAGACCATCGCTTATGCGGGGCCACAGATGCGCCCGAATTTTCGCTTCTGCGATCGTCTTTGCTTAGGTCTCACCTCGCTTCTGCGAAGAAGGCCCCGCATCTACGACCTGCGGCCAATTTTCCGCATATGCGGCCACACCAGAAGCAGCAGCCTTAGCCAAACGCAACATGCGACGAAATGGTCCGAAACTCACCCGAGCCCATCGGGACCCCGTCCGAATATACCAACAAGTCCCATAACATAACACGAACCTACTCGAGGCCTCAAATCACACGTAATAACATCGAAACGACGAATCACACCTCAAATCGAACTTAATGGACTCTGGAACTTTCAACTTCCAAAACTCATGCCGAAACATATCAAATCAACTCGGGATGAACTTAAATTGTGCACACAAGTCCCAAATAACATAACGAAGCTATTCAAATTCCCGAAACCACAATCTGAATCCGATATCATCAAAATCAACTTCCAGTCACACTTATGAATTTTTCAATTTTTCAAATTCCTCACTTTCGCCAATTAGCGTCGAATCTTTCCAGAAACATCCAATTGCAAATCCGGACATACGTCCGAGTTCAAAATTACTATCCGGACCTAACGAAGGCCTCAAAACTTCGTTCCGGAGTCAAATTCACAAAATTCAAACTTGGTCAACTTTTCCAAATCGATTCCGAATAACCTGAAAACCAAAACCGACGATTCACATAAGTCATAATACATCATACGGAGTTACTCATGCCCTCAAACTACCGAGCTAAGCGCAAATGCTCGAAACAACCGGTCGGATCGTTACAGTAACCCTTGATCAATCCACTTTGCTTGAACTAAAATTTATTATAAAAATGATCTCTGTTAACAGTTGTGAAAGTACAGTTTTTCATTTAGGAATTCATGGTTCCTGATAACTGTTACTTAAATGTCAATGATTTCTCTTAGCCTTATAATAAGATTTAGCTGCAATTGACTTTTGTTTTACTTGCAAAGGGGTTATATTAGTATGATATGGAGTAAGATCTTTATGCAGATTTTAGTGCGACAAAAATATTTATTTATTGAGAAAACAACATGTTGATCCTAGTCTCAATATTTTGGTTATTATACCATCATCAAAAGTAATTTTTTAATGAAGATAACTTGGGACTATTTGAAACACCAAACTGCCAAATTATATTCAGTAAGAATTAACGACAAAAATGAACATCTATTGCGAAAAACTAAAAAAATAAATATCTACAATAAAATTTATAGTTATAACATTCTAGCAAACAAAACTATACAACATGAATCAAGCATATGGCACCGGCAATTTGTTTTCAAGGCACGCTATACTTATAAAATTGATCGGTGTCTAATTTATTATTAGCGTATTTGTGTCGTAGTATATTGAAGGGATATAGTGCATGACAGTTGAAACGCTTATAAGGTAGCCTTGGGGATTTGCAGCCGTACCCTATATTTGTGTCACATTTTAACCAGTACCCTATTTTTTTAAAACGAAAAATGGTCAAAACTACCTCTGAAGTATCAAAATAGGTATAAAAATGCCCTTCGTCCACCTATTTGAATAAAAATGCCCCTACCGTTATTTTTTTGGCTCAACATTGCCCTTATTACTAACAGAAAATTCTTGAAGAAAAAAATATTTAATTAATATCCACGTGTCACCATTCCATTGGCCTAACTTAAACTTCAACTAAAATATAACTAAACTCACTCTTAACCCGTCCGAATATTGAATATAAAAATCAAAATAAGAAAATAAATACTGAAGAAATTATCTAAAAAAATTGTTAACTATTATTAGTATATCATATGAACCCAGTGTGTATGAAATGTGACAATTGCACAATAACCATTATACGGAGTAGAAACGCTTACATATTAATTGAATAAATAGTGAAATAAATAAAAATTAGAAATACACATCACATAAATAATAAAAAAATTGAAAAACAAATCCTCAAAATTTCACGTAGGAATGACAAAGAATAGTGAAGAAATCCTCCCACATATTAATTGAATAAATAGTGAAATAAATAAAAATTAGAAATACACATCACATAAATAATAAAAAAATTGAAAAACAAATCCTCAAAATTTCACGTAGGAATGACAAAGAATAGTGAAGAAATCCTCCCACATATTAATTGAATAAATAGTGAAATAAATAAAAATTAGAAATACACATCACATAAATAATAAAAAAATTGAAAAACAAATCCTCAAAATTTCACGCAGGAATGACAAAGAATAGTGAAGAAATCCTCCCACATATTAATTGAATAAATAGTGAAATAAATAAAAATTAGAAATACACATCACATAAATAATAAAAAAATTGAAAAAAATAAATCCTCAAATTTTCACGGAGGAATGATAAAGAATAGTGAAGAAACCCTCCCACAAATTTCAAATAAAAAAAATTATATAATAAAGAATACCCATTGCATAAACAAAAAGAATCTAAACTTTTTGCATTAAGAAGAATACGACAATTCCTTACATCTTCCATAAAACTAATTCTAATGGAGAACTCAATTTTGAGTTTGCCTCATGAATAATAGTAGACATACACTCGTAAGTAAATGCTCACTAATATGAAATAGCGAAGAAAAAGAGAGAGAGAGAGAGAGTTATGTTTTAAAATTGGGGCAGGTCAATATCTGGGCGAGTTACGGGTTGAGGTTTATGTTAGACCAATGGGACAGTGACACGTGGATATTATTTAATTTTTCTTTTCTAATGAATTTTCTGTTAGTAATAAGGGCAATGTCGAGCTAAAAAATAATGGTAGGGGCATTTTTATTCAAATAGGTGGACGGAGACCAATTTTGTACCAATTCCAATACTTCAGGGGCAGTTCTAGTCCTTTTCCGTTTTTAAAATTATTGATTTGATAGCCATCTCACAAAAAATTCGTAATAATATGACAATTACACCCCTGACAAAAGATATAAAATGATCTCCTCCTCTCCTCTCTGCAACTTTATAAAAATATCAGAAACTTGTCCAGATTCATCTTCAGAATCACATTTGAAGTTGTTTCACCTTGAAGCTAAAACTCCATGCTAATGTAGCATGAAGTTGTTTCATGTTGAAGCTAAAACTTCATGCTAGTACATGCTGAAGTTATTTATCATGCAGTCTACAGTTGTCATGAATTTTATCCGAAGCTTCAGTCTAAACATGCTGAAGTTATTTAGTTCATTTGCTAAAACTTCAGACTAAACATACTGAAGTTATTTAGTTCATTTGCTAAAACTTCAGACTAAACATGCTTAAGTTATTTGGTTCATTTGCTAAAACTTCAGACGAAACATGCTTAAATTATTTAGTTCATTTGCTAAAATTTCAGACTAAACATGCTTAAGTTATTTAGTTCATTTGCTGAAATTTCAGACTAAACATGCTTAAGTTTGTGTCTTGTAGTATGTAATTTTAGTTAATTTGCTAAAACTTCAGACAAAACATGCTGACGTTATTTAGTTTATTTGCTAAAACTTTAGACTAAACATGCTGAAAGTTTTTTGTTCATTTGCTAAAACTTCAGACTAAACATGCTTAAGTTTTTGTCTTGCAGTATGTAATTTTCTAAAGAGTTTTTGCTAATGCATGTTGAAGCTATTTAGTTCATTTGCTAAAATTTCATACCAAAACATGCTGATGTTTTGTAATATAGTGTACAGTTTTGTCTTGAGTTTTATCCGAAACTTCAGTCTAAACAAGCTGAAAATTTTTAGTTTATTTACTAAAACTTCAGCCTAAACATGCTTAAGTTTTTATCCTGCAGTTTGTCAATAGTCTTTTATTAAAAAGGGGCAAAAATCGTCTTTTTAAAATGCTTTTAACAAAAGAATGGGCATGAATACAAATGAAAAAATAAAACAGGTATAAGTTAAAAAGGGGCGACCAAATAGGGCGCCCATGCAATTTTTACGGTAGCCTTGAATCATCCCAACTCTCTTAATTCTAATTTAAGTACAAAGAAAAATAGGAGATTATCTTAAAGCCCAACTGTTTAAGGACAGGAAAAAATTTCTAGGCTCCCCAAATCTAAGTAGAGGTATCTATAACAATCATCAAACCGATTGGACCCCCACAATGCTACATAGTTCTTGAGATTTTTCAACATTTTACTGTCAGAAAATGGAATAACGGTATTAGTCATAGTCATTTTTGTTATGATTGCTCAACATTTGACGTTTGGACAGATCCTCCTCACAAACTTATTTGAGCCCAAAAATCCAACTCCTAAAATTAAATGACAAAAAGAGCATGATTGATCAGAAACAACAGAAAAAAAAACAAGAAATGTCATGATATTTTATTGGAATTCACACGCGTAATAGATTAAATATTAGTGAAATGATTAACTGGTAGTTGTAATCACTGCAAAGAAGCCTAAGCCGAAATAAAACACATCAATATATGGATGAACCTTGACATCTTTTCGTTAACACATTTATAATACATAGACATAGACAACTATAGAGGCGGCTGAGAAATAAATTTCACCGCTACTGATAATTCTCAGCATTTAGCAAGAAATTGATTCTCAAAATGGTAACATAAATAATAACAACAATGAGAATCAGTGAAATTTCTTTTTCTCTTGTGGTTTTCCTGCAAAAGCTATAATCAACAATGAGAAATAGTAAAAAGTGTTTTTCTCATAATGCAGAAAAATCACATAGTACACCTGCAAAAGCTAAAATCGACGAATCAAGACAGTGGAAGAGCAAAATTTCAGGAAGTTAGTTGGTCACATCAACATCTCCAATTTTGAGTTAAAAGTTAGTTAGTTGAAAATGAATTTTATCAATTCTCCAGATATTTTTTGTCCGATTATTAAAAATACATCGTACATTTATTACTATACATGGATTGAGTATTAGTAAAACCTCTCTTCATCTCCCCTCTAATTCTTTCTTCCTCAGCATTTCACCATTTATGCAATGCTCGAGCTCTGCTCCTACTCAACATTTGCTTTGTGGAAGTCCTCTGAGTTCCTGAAAGTTGTATAAGCCTTCTAATACTTCTCAACGTCCTACTTTCTAGTTTTGGTAATTCTAGTATATTGGCAAAAGGAGTATCAGTATCCCAAACATTTTTAAAAGTCTGTTGCATTTCTAAAGCAAGTTCCTGCATTTATTCATGTATTTAAAATTAAAATTTTTGAAATAATTTTTGAAAGCTTACTTTCATACATATATTAAGAGATTTTTTCGATTAAACTGATGCAGTTAAATTATCCATATTGAGAATATGTGCCTAATATCATTTCATGGTTTTGATTTTAGATTTTAAGTTGTATTTCAAAACCAATCTATGATTATGCATGAATCATTTCCATTTTATAGAAGTGTTCAAATATTTAAGGGAAAGGAAAAAAAAAAAGAAACTCATGCTTTGCTTCTGTTTCAATTTCAGAGCTACTCTCTATTTGTTTCTCAGTGCAAGTCTCGAATTCATCACTATAGAAAAGCAATATCAGCTAGATCGCGTAGCAAGTAAATCACAACCTCATCGATCAAATAAATAAATTATTTTGGTATAGACTTGATAAATAAAATTACCATCAATTTAACTGTTAAGTCTCATAGTGAGCTTCATTATGTGAAAGGTATGTTATTATATTCGAATCTGAAACTAAAATATCGGTATTGAAATATCGATAAGCATAAAGGAACGATTAGCTCCAATAGATAAAATATTTGACAAATATACTGTGCAAAAGGGAAAATAATATATCAAGGCGCTATTATCAATATCTTGAAATTTAATTATTTATTCTTTGAGAGTAACTATTTTCAGACATGTCTTCTATGAGGATCTATGATTTTTATAATCTTACATTTCTTATCATTAAAAATTTTCTTCTCTGTAGCTCCAAAAGGAAAGTGCCTAGAGAATGTAGTTCGAAAGAAACTTAAAAAGGTAAGTATAATTAACATCTTCATGTCCCCATGAGAAAACTTAACGAATACAAAAAAAAATGTAAATTACAAAATATAGAATTTTTCACTTGAGATGTCATAGGAATCCAACAACTTGAATTAGATTATTTACAATATCATGCACAAGTATAAAGTAATTGTGAGCACCATACTGCAAAACGAATGTTACAAAAACTATCATGCGCTCAAGATAGTGTCATATGAAAAATCATACAATATATGATACCCCATTCATATTAGTTGAAATAATACTTACCCTTGGATAGTATCCGGCCAGGCTGCTTCTGCCATCCATCAAAAGAACATTCACGATAAGAAAAGATAACATTAGAAGTAATTCTCACCCTTCTTCAGCTTCTGTCTTCAACTAGTAAACTCACTAACTCGGTTTTTTCATGATCCCCTCCGATATTATATTGCTTTTATGCTATTACAACAAGAGTAAACTTTCTCTCGGGAGCGCGACCGGCGCTCAACCGAGTGAACCCGGTCAAGCGAACATGTTAGCTACTTAATTTCTACCCACTCACTTATGAATAAAGATAATACATATTTTCATTAATTAGACAATAAGAAGATCATGTATACAATACCAATTCATTACCATTAGTAACTTCAGTTTAAAGTCTCAAATTACACACATTTTCATGGTCTGAAGTGGGACAAATAATTCAAACACAACATAACTTGTTTGACTTCCCCAGCACTAATATACAACCCACACTATGTCTATGGAGCCTCTAATAGATACAAAAGAGTACTATGATAGTGCCGACAATAAGGCTTTGGCTATACTTCAAACACAATATATAAGGAACAAACGATACATGACCCCGAAATGAAGTGGGGCTCACCAAGTCAACTGGGAAGAGAGTGTACCGCTATCACAGATCACTGTCTCCTGCTGTGAACCACCTACATCCATTGAAGATGCAGCGCCCCCGGCAAAATGGACGTTAGTACATATGGATTAGTACTAGTATGAATGAAAAAACACCCTCTCAATAGAACAATTAATAATACAAGCAAGAACAATCATAATATCAGTGGAAGCCTCAAATGACATCAAACCTCAAGTTAGGACCAAGACATTGTTCAAATAAATTTCTATATTTTAAGTTGGAATATCTTTAGTACTAATATGCCACCATTCACAATACTACCGTACTTTTAGCACAGAGTCTGATCACGCCCCGATCGGCTAGGCCGTCTCATCCGAGACATCAACCACAATCATAATTTCAATTATAATTTTCAGCACAATCACCACCATGTGTGCGGCATGGCGTTCGATCACGACCCGATCGGCTAAGCCGTCTCACCACAATGATATGTGGATCGACATAATCCTTTTCTACCAATCATCTCGTTTCATACTTCTTTCACATCTTTTTATTTCATTGGCACTAGTAGCCACAATTATAAAATCATTCTTGGCACGTCGGTCGTATTTAGTATTTCATGCTCACCTTTTTCACTTTCAAACTTCATCATCATCATCAACAACAAGGCGTTTCAAATCAAGGTTTTTAGTACACATGTGAGCAATTAAGAGTCTTAGGCACATAGAGATTTTTCACAAAATTTGGCATAATAGCCTTCGTTTGAACTTGACTTGAAGTCGAAACATTTTTAATGCACAACCCATACTTTGAACGCATTCTCAAATGATAATATAACATGATAAAAGCATTTGGGATACATATTTAACATATATCTTTCAACACAAGCTTATTCGGAATAGCCAATTTTATAATGAACAACTTGAGACTTACATAAATTACATGAATACCGTAGGATTCAATTCTAAGAGGGGAGTTTAGCCAACATACCTTGCTTGAGCTTCTCTTAGATTACCACAACGTACCAACACTTCTAGCAATTCCAATCAACTAGAGATATAATAAAATTGAACCATAATTAGGGAGAGATTCACGGTTTCAGCTCATTTGAGCATTTTATCAAACACTAGATGTGCAAATTGGTTACAAATTTCTTCCACAAGATTTCTTTTGCTTCACAACTCAATCTTTACCCATTTGGGCTCAACAATCTTCCCACAAACCTTATTGGTATATGCATGTATACATAATACTCTCACACCTAAGAATCATACTCCCAGTCACCCATCTTTTACCCCAAACTTAAAATTGAAGACTAGGGTTAGAACCTTACTTCTTGAGCGAAGATCTTGTGAGATTTCCTTGTTGGATTTCAAAGCTTTGGACAAGATTTTGATGAAAAAAGCACTTGAGCTTCTTCCTCCCTCCATAACACTCTTAGTTCTCTCTAAATATATCAGATTTTTGCCTTCAAAACGAGCCCCAAAGGCTATTTATCAAAATGGGGTTGGGTTATAAAAATCAGAAAATGGACCCTCCGATTCCAAATCTGTGATCGCAGAGTGGACCGCAGAGTTGATGTGCGGCCCGCAAAATAGACCGCAGAATTGATCTCCAAAAATCGGGTTGTTTCGGGTTGGGTCTGCAGCCCGCGGATTTGTTCTGCGGTCGCATAATGCACCGTAGAATTTCCCTCCAGAAATTTCCATGATTATTCTGCGATGTATTATGCGGTCCGCGAAACGATTATGCGGCCGCATAATGGACCACATAAAGGTCCTAAAATTAACTCAAGTTTCTGCTTCACTGTACGACGCTTATGCGGCTCGCGGAACGGTTCTGCGGTCGCGAAACGGACCGCATAATTGCCTTCTTCTGCCAAAAATTTTTATCAACAATTTAGTGCATTCTTCAACCCAAAAAATTCGTACCGCGGACTCGCCTCTCTACAATCATCAACACATAAGTCTACTTCGGCATCACGAAACCCCAGATTTTCAGTAAAATTTTGCGGGGCCTTACATAAACTCAGGTGCTTCTGAACTCTAACACATTGCTCCATGTGACTGCAATAACAACCATAACTTCGATAATAAATCTTATGTCACGATCCAAAACTCAACCAAGTAGTGATGACACCTAACCCAACCTGCTACGTAACCCAAACAATATAAGTTACTACTAAACTGAGAAAAAAATCAAAAATATTATTATTATTACTATATATATTAGAAGAGAAAGAGTTTCGACATGGCTGCTTCATGTCAAAACTTTTCTAGCTGAGGGCATATCTATCTTTTCAATATAATTACCTAAGCAACGTGTCCGTCGACCTACAACTGAACAACCACGTATCACTTCTCCGCTTCTCTCTCTCTCCTACTCTAGCATCTTCCCTATCTTATTTGGTTAGAACTCCCTCTTTACCTTTATTAGTTCTGTTAATTGCTCTTGAGTTTTAGCATCCTCTCTGCTATTTACTTTGTTTGTTCGTTTAATTTTTTGGAATGTTGTGTCATGTATAATCATTTCTATGCAAAGTTCCTGACTCTATGGCATCAAAGACTTTCTGGCAAGCACACAAAATCGTGGAGATTCACCGATTAATTCATCTTCCGCCATAATCAAGATTTGGTGAAACTCTGAAAATGGTATGCGTTTCTTGGCCTTATTTCTCGCTTCTCATAGTTAAATCTGGGTATGGATAGTTTTAGCTACTATGATTGAGTTGATGGCCTTGAGCTATTTGATCTTTTTTGTAGTTGAGCCCTGTACACGATAGATTCGAGAAGAGGAAAAATAAGCTTGCTAGCAATTCATTCCAACTCGCATGTTTTCAATTTTAACTGTGTGTCTATTATTATATTTCTGTGTTTTAGTTAATGGGACGAAAGTTATAAAATTCAAGCCATTCCAAAAAATTTACTATTACTCAAAGTGTGGATTTTAATTTCTAAATATCTTTTTTTTATCTACCCATTAAATAATTGAGTTAAAATATCCCCTTAAATTCAAATTAATTAGTCTATTCAATCGAATGTTTAAGTTGAATTTGTGTATGGCAGAGAATATTTTTTCTGATCAAATTAGAATCAAGGAACCATTTAGTTTACATGTTCTGAGTTTGTTAATGTATTTTATCTGTTTTGAATGTCCTGAAAAGCGTTTTTATTTTGATGTGCAGATTTCATTGTCTCAGTTAAAAAAGTGGATAGAAACAAGAAAAGTAATAACTACTGAGCAATTCCAAATGTAGTTTAAGCATTGTTTACCCAATTTCTAAATTTAAAATTTATTTGTCTAAAAGCTCTATTTTGTTTTAAGTGGC
>AWOL01S0009933.1:19087-89246 GCA_000715115.1 Nicotiana otophora
GAACTGTATAAACTAAAATGAACTTGTAGCCAAGAATTATGAAAACGGAGAATTGATCCTAAAATATTTAGGAAGCTTCTTGTCTAAACACAAAGTCACATCCAAACAACATATATTTTACTTTAAAGTCATGCTTTTACAAGTTCGTAGCGGGTAAGTAAAATGACAGTCTTTCATTTCACTTTCAGTAAAATTATCATTTACTAATTTCTTTCACATTCAGTGATATCTGCTGTTGTCTATCAATATCTCTCTTTCTTTTACCCTCTATCTCTCTCTTCCTCTTCTTTTATATATTCTTCAGGTATTGCATATCTTTTCTTTTATCAGGATTAAGGGAGACTCAAGTGGAGAACATGGAAAAGAAACACTCAGCCTGATTAACAGGTGAGCAATGAAACTTTTGGTCAGATTTTATCCTTGAATTTCTGTTTGATTTGTTGCTAAATACAGTGAAGTTTGCGTATTTTAGTTTCATATTAGCGTTTCAAAGTTACTGGATTGAATAGTCATAGTTGCTCCTATGCGGAGGTTGTGTTGAGTCTCCTATTTGATTGATATGTTTACGACTTCATTATTTGCATTTCTCTCTTTTAATGGTTTGCCACTTTGGTGTTCTTGCTTGTTCGAACTCCTGGTAACTTTAAGTCAATGCGATTAGCGAAAATTGCTTTGGAAATAGCTGCATGGTTCATGTGCTTACATCAAGTTTCTGAATTACTAGAAGAGAGGCGAGATTTTATGCACGTATATAACTTGAACTTGCAAATGCTTCAAATTGATAAGAGTACTGACATGGGAGATTATACGATCTCTTCTCTAATTGGTGCTATCTTGAGGGATTTTATGTTGCGTGTCGTAAATATTTAGTAGATCTCCAACACTAAAAGGATACCAAAACATTTAGTAAAAGAGCATTTTTGTACAAACGATAAATTGAAATTATGTCGAATAATTCCAAGAACTTCAATTATACTTCTTGTATATGCGTATATTATAACAAAAGCCAAAGACAAATACGAGATATTGTGAATTGTGCACCAACAAATATAAAAAAGGAACGAAAAAGATGTAAATAAGGAATAACAGACATCCCAGAAAAATGAGAAGTGATAGACACTCGCAAAATGAGAAACCTGAGAATGGAAAATGATTGGTATTTACTATCCTTGACCGAGTTCATTCTAAAACAAAACTGAAATATATTTGTTTACCTAAGAGTCTCAAGATAAAGAAGTGTCTTTTCCCTTTTGCCAGGGTTAAATAAAAGCATTATCCTGCACTTCATCGAATAAGTTAAAGATGACAAAGCAGTAAAAACATATGACACTAGCTATAGA
The DNA here is from genome assembly GCA_000715115.1 of Nicotiana otophora. Taxonomy (NCBI): domain Eukaryota; kingdom Viridiplantae; phylum Streptophyta; class Magnoliopsida; order Solanales; family Solanaceae; genus Nicotiana; species Nicotiana otophora. The sequence continues at coordinate 20,428 of AWOL01S0009933.1, forward strand.
GAAAATCAAAAGAAACTACCAACAATCATAAAAAGTTAAGAGAAAGGCCTAGAAATAGAGGGGTAAATAGAATGTCAGTGAATAAAAACAAAGAAGGGTAGCTTGGTTGAAGAGTAAAAGGGATCCAATGCGGGTAAAAGGGTTAATTCACCTGTATTTTCATAATTGATTGGTGTTTATTTGTTTTCTGAAGGTATAAAAGTGGTAATATAAGTCTTCTCATAGTTAAATGATATTTTGGAATGTCAGAGGTTGCAAGTTGGGTTCTATAGCAAGTTACTCAGTGCTGATGGTTAGGTTGTGCTTGTGTGCTTGAAAATATAAACAATTCCTATGGATTTGGGTATTGTATTTATAATAGTTAACTGTGGTTGGACAATATTTCTAGATCCATACACTATTCGTATGTCCTCTTGTACAGAAAGTGCCATATTATGCCCATATTGTATTTTTTTTGTTATGGTTATCCATGTTTAATTCATTATGGAGCACTATTTCACTTCCATTAAAATATGGATAATATTTCAATTTCGGTTAGGCTGGAGACCTCTTGGTTTATGTCAAGATATTGGTCATATTTTCTCCGCGTATTTGAGTAATTAAATATGTTATGTTAAAGCTCTAGATGTCTGCCTTCTAAATGAGTTATTCTATTGACAAAAAAGCTTATGACTTTCCTAGAAGGGTACGAACTGAGGGAGAAATTTTTAAACAAGACGTATATGCTAAGAAGCAAACTGCAGCACACGATAGCTTAGGTTTGTCTAAGATTAATCAGTTGAGAAAGGAGAGATAGAAGATGCTTTGATGGTGGCAAAACTTTACTTCAACATATGAATATCTTGCTTTATTTTTTGTACTTTTGGTGTAAATCTTTGAATATATTAGTATTAGTAAATATAAAACGAATACTAGAATTTTAGTTTTCTCTATAGCTAAAAGCATTGGTATGTCTTTGGTCTTTTGCACCATACTGAACAAAGAAAGGGTATTGACTTTGCTTACTGACAGAGAAAAGCCTGAGTTTTTGACTTATTTGTGATTAATTTGCTTGGAAACCAAAGTGATTTGTCGAGCTTTGTTTTGGCAACCCTTTGTGTTACCATTTGTTTTCTGCTAGATGAATTATTTCCTCAACTAAGATACTGCAGTTAGAGTCTTTTTACTTGTCTAATATCTATACATGAGGCAATTCTGTTTGTGTGGTTTTGACTTGTAGGATTATGATGGCGAAGTTTTGACAAGAGTGAGTTGCTCTAGTGGTAAGCACCCTCCACTTCCAACCAAGAGGTTGTGAGTTCGAGTCACCCCAAGAGCAAGGTGGGGAGTTCTTGGAGGGAGAGAGCCGAGGGTCTATCGGAAACAGCCTCTCTACCCCAGGGTAAGGGTAAGGTCTGCGTACACACTACCCTCCCCAGACCCTACTAGTGGGATTATACTGGGTCGTCGTTGTTGTTGTTGTTGATTATGATGGCGAAATTTGCTAAGACATTAAGCATGATGGATATAGTCATTGACATTGTTGTTTCTACTTATTTGATTTTGGAATTGAAGTTTAACTTCCAGAGGTTGTTGTGGGCATATCCAGTAGAATGCCGTCCAGTATTGGAAGACTGGAGAAGAGTTATCAGACTATTGTAGACAGATGACACTTAAGCACAATTGGCTCATCTAACCAATATATTTTAGCTTCACACTTCATGTACGAACTTTTTTATGCACATGGAGAGTTGATTGCTTCACATAGAAAGAAAATTGTTTTTATGATTGCCAAGCTAGAAAAATGCAAAATGTACTGTATGTTGAAACTTGAAACCTTCCAATCGTGGCGCCCGTGTACCTTTGATATGAACTGACTCATCATGAAATGAATGTGATTTAAATTTAATTACGTATAACTGCTTTAAAGCACCGCCCCACAAAAAGAATATGAAATTTATAAATTTAATATTTAATATATATAGAAAAGAGGAGGTTTCGACTTGTGTGGTTGTCTGTAATTAAGACAAAAGGTGATGACATTTTTGACTTTATCTCATTTGCCCTTCAGTTGTCGTGGTCCCTCACGCGTAAATTTGCAAATGCTAAACTTTTGGTCCTTTCCATTAGGTGTCCTTTCCATTTGTTCCTACAATTGTTAGGTGGTCACTGCACGTGACTCCACATGTCTTTTATCCAAAAGACACACCAAATAAGCTTTTCCTCATTCTTTGCTCCCATTTTCTGCTAAATGCCTTCTCACCTTCTTCACTCCTGTAAAGAAGCCTTTAAGTTTTCATCATCTTATTTTTTTTTTTTTTCATTTTCTCGGCTGGGTGTTCTGCTTTTTGGTCTGCTATTCTCTCAATATTGTCGGAAGAACTAGCACAAAGAGGCTCATCATCTATTGTTTCTTTATTTTCGTTCTTATTTTGACTTTTTTGTTGTGCGTAGAGATTCTGATACTATTAGTGTTTTTATCAAGTATAGAAGCTTATTCTTTGTCTACCTCTGTCAGCGAAGTTTTTCTCTTCCTCTTTGCTGGTAGGTTCAAAAGGCTATTCAGTATTGAAAAATTCATTGATACTTTATATAAACGTAGAAATCTGAATGTTGAGGGATATAAAAATTTGATTAGTATTAAATCATGTATTCGTATTCAAGTCTAAGCATTTTATTGGTCTAACTTTTCCTTGCCTTTTGGTTCTTTAACGGGACATTATTTAACAAAGCTTTTAATGGAGCCTAAACTAGGAATATACTTATATTTTGCATAATTTTATATTGCTTGTACCCAATGTTAGCTATAGTTGCTGATCTTAGTTTCAGTGATCCCTTTTTGACAAGAAAGATATAAGTTGGACCTTTTTATATGCTATTAAATAATTGATTGCTCCATCTTCTCAAGTTCGATCAGTCATAAATTCCTCTGTCAGAACAGTAATAGTTTTCATCTCTTTTTTTCCAGCTTGTGAATACCGCTAAAGTTGAAAGAGATAAATACTGCTAAAAGATTCTTTTGCCTAAACAGTCTATGAGAGCTATGCATTCTCTTAGAAGGGAGTTTCACTTTTTTCTCAAGGATATTGATATATTGACAACAGCAGTACCTTTTATGATTATTGGAGTTACGACGAATATCTTCTTCGATCAAGTATCTACTATGGGTTGCTCCTGGAATCTGTTATGTTATGGTAAAACATTGCATCTTAAATTTCTTATTGCATTGTAGGAAGTATGGAATTAAAACAAGATAGGCCAAAAGCCTTCTTTTCGACATTAAAAAAAATGATTGTTTTCTTAATAATGATATTGTTGAACAGAAAGAATAAAAGTATATCAATGCAAAAGCGAAGAATTCTATGTAATTTGTACTTTTGTAGTAACTATAGCTGTAATGCTATTGTTTAACGCTTCCTTCAACTTCTTACTTGCAGATGAATTAACAAAAAGTTTCTTTTTCCTTTTGCAGTTAAAAAAGTTCCAGCACGATGTAAATCAAATGTATGGATCCGACAAAATCAAAGATGATGTAGTGCATAGAGCCTCGTGTATCAAGGTATTTCAACAATAAATAAAAATGAAGCGTTTTACATTACATGGATTGCAGCTCAATTACTATAACACATAGGGATTAAATGAATACCAATAAGGTTTGACAACTACACAGCATCACGATATCAACCGAGTTACAATTACTACGTTGCACGCCCACACGCCCGTCACCTAGCATGTGCGTCACCTCAACACCAACCACACAACATGAAATCTAGGGATTCATACCCAGAGTACCAAGTTTAGAAGTGTTACTTACCTCAAACCCCGTAAATCCCTACTCCAACAAGCCTTTTCCTCGCGAATCGGCCTCCGAACGACTCGAATCTAGCCACAAACAACTTAATACAATCAATACAAGCTATAAGAATAAATTCCATATGATAAAGCTTAATTATTTAACCAAAGTAAAAAAGTCAACCCAAAAGGTTCACCCCATGCCAACGTCTCAGAACTCGATAAAATTTAGTGATTCCGAACACCCATTCAATAACGTGTCCAACCATACCAAAATCATCCAATTCCAACCACAAATCGACACTCAAATCCTCAAATCTTACTCTCTAATCCCTGGTTCAAAATTCCCCACATTCCACCTTAAAAATATATAATGTAGGTGTAAAAATCAATGGGTATTCAATATTAATGAAAAAAAATGATCAAAAGTTGCTTACCTCTTTAAATCTAGTGAAACCCCTCTCACAAATCGCCACTAGCCGAGCTTGTAAAGTCCAAAAATGAGAGAATCCTCAAAACCCTCGATTTTATCTTCTGTCCAGGCATCTCGCACCTGCGGTTCACTTAACTGCTTCTGCGGTCCCGCAGGTGCGGTCCAACATCTGCTTCTGCGGTGCCCTGAAGGTCCCCTAACTTTGCTTCTTCGGACCAGACTCCACTCCTACGGAGTCGCACCTACACCCTCGACTTCGCTTCTGCGGAAAGCTCCTGCCCCTCGCAACATCCGTTTCTACGCTCCACTTCCCATCGCAGGTGCGGAAATTTTCATCGCACCTGCTCTCCCAGGTGTCCTCCCCAAATCTCACACCTTCACCTACATGGCCACTTTTGCGGCTTCGCACCTGCGGCCAAAACCTCGCAGGTGCGGTTAAACCAGAACAAGCGCCCACAAAAATTTTATAAGTCCAATTCTTGATCTGATTTCAATCCGAATCACTCACGAGGCCCCCGGGATCCCATCCAAACATACCAACCCATCCTATAACATCATGTGGTCTTAGTTAAATCCTCAAATCACATCAAACAATATCGAAAACACAAATCACACCCCAATTCAAGCCTATTGAAACTAATGGATTTCCAACTTTTACAATCGATGCCGAAACCTATCAAACCAACTCCGATTGACCTCAAAATTTTCACACAATTCATAAATGATACAACAGACCTATTCCAACTTTCGAAATCAAAATCCGAGCCCGGTAATAACAAAGTCAACTGTCGGTCAAACTTCTCAACTCTTCAAACTTCAACTTTTTCAACTTTCGCCAATTCGAGGCAAAATCATATACAGACTTCCAAATCAATATCCGCACACACTCCTAAGTCCAAAATCACCAAATGGAGCTAAGGGAACCATCAAAACTCTATCCGGGGTCATGTACACATAAGTCAATATCCGGTCAACTCTTTCAACTTAGGGTTCCAACCTTGGAACTAAGTATCCCAATTTATTCCGCAACATCCCCGGAACCAAACCAACCACCCCGTCAAGTCACATAAAAACAAATGAACATAGAATAAGTAATAAATGGAGGAACGAGGCTACAATACTTAAAACAACGAGTCAGATCGTTACATTAATATATATATGGGGGATCGGATTGCACGTCGCAACAATATTGATATGAGATATGAGATCGGGTGCACGCAACAAAGATTAATCAGGTTGTGCGTCGCAACGGAGAAGAAGATGTATTATGGTACTTTATGACTTTGTTTTCTGTCAATTTTATCGTGTTATGAGACTGAGAAGTGATGATATTTTGGGGTCCTCTGTCATTTGTATTTTTGTTTCATTCATTACATGATTATGTGTGTATCTTTCCTCATATTTTCTCTTTCTACTTATTATCTGCACATGTACACGTACAAGTAGGTATCTTTTAACTAAAAATCTCGTTATTACTTCACCGAGGTTAGTTAAGATACTTACTGAGTATATGAGTTCGGTTGTATTCATGCTACACTTCTGCACCTTGTATGCAGATTTTGGAGCCTCGTAGATGTGGAAGACGAAGCCTTGCACTGAAGACATTCTAGCGTTCCAGATTCAAGTTACCCCTTGTTAATGGTAGTTTAGGACTTCAACTCTATTTATGTAAATTTCAAATAGATATTGTACTATTTCTTCATTTTTATTTGTAAATCTAAATCATAGTGGCTCTTGGCTTGTATTATCATTCTTTGTGAGATTGTATAGAATTCCATTAATTTAATTTCTTCTTGTTAATCATTTATCATTTGAGTTACCTTGTTCTATGTTTGCCTTACCTAGTATTAGCGTTAGGTGCCATCACGATTAGGCAGATTTTGGGTCGTGACAAGTTGGTATCAGAGCACTAGGTTCGTAGGTTCTACGAGTCATGAGAAAATATCTAGTAGAGTCTTGTGGATCGGTATGATGACGTCCATACCTATATTTGAGAGGCTACAAGGCATTTAGGAAAAACTTCCCTTCTTTCTTTCCTTATCGTGCGTCAGCTTGAAACTTGCGACTTTGATTTTTCCTATTCGTTCGTATGCGACGCTGAGCACCAAACATCATTGAGCACCGACGTCTTGTGATGTTGTGGATGAGCTATGAAGGGTTATAGATACTTGATTACTGTCGTGATGTGTTGTCTAGTATTGGGAGCAGATGCATTGATAGATCTTTCAGTTATTCATTTGTGGGACGGAGCCGATTATTATATCTTGCCGACGAGTGTAGACTTAGGGAGAATTAATCGGTTGCCTAGTGTTGTGACCATGGTGGGGGTCATGGGAAGGTGTTGATTTGAGTCCAGCCGGTAGGCTATCTCCTGCTTAAAGATTTGAGGTCATGTGTTTCGTATGAGGTTTCTATTCAGTGGAATGCATATATTATCATTTTGGAACATTTAAAGAAATTGGCTTAACTGTCACAAGGATGAGTATGCGCTCGACAGCGTCTTCAGAGTGTTTTATGACTAGTGTTACATAAGTTTATGACATATTCAGCTGAATAACAACACGGGATGGGGCGACTATGAAGAAATGGCACTGTGGATTACCGACACTGTGTTCTATGGCTTCGAGCTAAGTGAGAGAGTTACTATCGACGATCAGATTGCAAGGTCATGCGTTGTATTAGTTCCTGGACTAGGATGTATTTCCAAATTGGCAATGATTTGAGAAAGCAAGGAATCGGTAGATGCATGATGTAATAGGCCTTACGAGTATATAGAGGTCTTGGGAAAGATTCAGGTTTGATGCTCGTTGTAATGCAGTGTGCAAGGAAAGAAAATTGGTTGGTTGCTTCCTCTGGTTATTCGGGGGCTGGTGAAGTGAAGGTTATTCAGTACGTAATGGTTGTGTAGTGGAGATTAGAGCAAGGTGGATGACTATCGAAAATGTTCTGATGTGTTCAAGATTTATATGTAGCATTTGACGATTTTCGAATTTGTGTATGGTTAGAGTTCAAGATCGGTAGTGAATGGTGTCCGAATTTGCGATACTTATATCAATAATGATTTTACATGGTAGTATTAGAGAGATGCAAGAAACGTCTTCAGATTCACAGAAATCTCCTTCAGAGCAAGCATTTCAGATTGAGTTATTTTTGGGTTTGGCAGTCTGCATGAGTTGGTTGAGTTAGAGGAAATCGGTCCCGATGACTTGATTATGTGTTAGCGGATTTCAAAGAATTTGCTATTGTGTTTGATGTTGATGCACATTTGTTTAGTGAGCACGAGCACCATGGCTCGATGGGTATCCTTATGTGGATTGATATATTCCAGATCGGGTCGCGCTAGAACAGAGTTATATGGATACCCTTCCTTGTGTTTATTTCGTTTTTTATTTTCCCTTTGTGGGATGAGTTCATGAAATTATTTTTTTGTTGTTGTATCAGTTGTACTTGTTAGATAGTCCTCGCACCTTGCTTTCTTTCCATTTTAGAATATATCTGAGTTGTTGCTTGTTTGGTGCACGAACCGTGGTATCTGAGGTTCTATGTGGTTTATGGGTGTGATTTGTCGATTGAGCTGCTTGTATTGGGTGTTGCAAGGTTTCTAGACCTGAGATTTGCACTATCGTATTAGGATAAGGAATGTTTGGAAGAATGATACCATATTTCCGCTGAAAATTTGGCAATGGTCCTTGTCAGACGAGAGAGCTTCTTGACTTGATGATTTCATGGGTAGCTATGTTTCTTTTATCATTAGCAGCATCACGAAGGTTCGAAACGAGGTTTTATTTGATATGAAGTATATTACCGATGCCGAGATTGTTATTAGGCAACTATAGTGGTCGGAAGTTATTGCTATAGGTATCTGAGTTATAAGGAATATCATGTGATTATACCTTGGGCTATGGTTATGGCTTGATTCAACTTGTCCAGGCTTATACATTGTCTTGATGTGAGAGTCCAATCTTATGATGAGTTTCGAATGTTGAGTATTGGGTTCTAAGGTTATGGGCTATAGATGAAGTAAGATCTTCAGTGAAGTTGTGTTGTCAGGCTTACATGGATTGGGATGATGTCAGATTACCCACGGGTATGGGTATGGAGAGGTTATGCGGTGAATTGATGGCTTTGGAATGACTCTTGGCACGTTCTAGGACAAACGTATGTTTAAGTGGGGGAAAATATAACGACCCAACCGATTGTTTTGAGCATATGCATTCAGTTCGGCGGTTAGTTCATTTTGATAATATTGGGTTCAGATTTTGGTTCTGGGAGTTGTAATAAGTTCGTTATGTCATTTGGAACTAGTGTGAAAAATTTGAGATCATTCCGAGTTGATTTGATATGGTTCGGCACGAGTTTTGGAGGTTAAAAGTTCAAAGGTTTAATAAGTTTGATTTGAGGTGTAATTCGTGGTTTAAATATTGTTATGCAAGATTTGAGACCTCGAGTAGGTCCGTATTATGTGTTGGGACTTGTTGGTATGTTCGGACGGGGACCTGAGGGGCTCGGGTGAGTTTCAGACGGGTTTCAGATCATTTTGAGCCATGTTAGTTCTGCCGGTTTCTGCTGATTTCTGGTACTTCAATTCTTCGTCGCGTTCACATAATTTTAGGATTGGTCTTAATCGTGTCATTCAGATCTACGCGTTTGTGTTGCGTTGAGCTAGGCTGGGCAGTCATGAGGAGTTTTCTTCGTGTTTGGGCAAGTTTGATCACGTTTGCGAAGTCTGGCTGATGTGTTCATCTCGTTCGCGAGGATTATGACGCGAACACGTAGTGTAAATTATGGCAGTAGGATTTTATGCATTGCGATCACGAGGGGACAAACGCGATTAGGGTACCATTGGGCAGTGCATATAAGTACTCTATTTCAGACCTTGAGCTCATTTTATCACATTGTGAGTTGGTGAGCTCGGATTTGGGCGATTTTGGAGAGGATTTTCACCATATGAATTTGGGTAAGTATTTTCTACGCAGATTTGAGTATATTACATGATTCTATCTTTGATTTTGGCATCTGATTGATGAATTTAAAAGAGAAATTGGGGATTTTTGTCTAAACTTTTCTAAAGTGAATATTTGAGATTTGAACATCGAATCGGAGTCGGATTTGAGTGCGTTGTCAGAATTTATGAGTTTTGTCGGATTTTGGGGTGCGGGCCCGAGTTGAACTTTTGGTTGACTTTGAGTATTTGATTAAAGATTCGACCTTTATTGTTTGGGTTTATTTCCAATGGCATTATTTGATAATTTCGAGTTGCTTTTGGTTAGTTTAGAGTCATTTGGAAGTTTATTTGAGAGGGATGGTGCTTCTAGTGTATCGATTATGCTTGTTTGGGGTAAATGTCTTGCCTAATTTTGCTGGGAGAATGTTTTCTACTAATTGATATTATTTGCTGCAAGCAGGGGTGATGCATATACGAGGTGACGAGCGTCTATGCATGTGCCCGTGTTTTCCATGCCCAGGAGGGGGAATTATGTGCTTCTCTTCCTTTGTTGAACTTGATGATTTCCTATGTTTAACTCTATGACTAGTAAACTTAACTATCTGCAATAGAAATGATGACAGAACATAGGACATCTTAAAGAGAATTCAATGTGCCGTTTTATAGAATTGTTTGTATGTTTAGCTTGATCGTAGTATCGGGAATCTATATTTATAATTGTTATTGTGTTACATGAGTTTATTTACTCATATTAAGATATGATTATTGGAGACTTAGGGCTATGCTTGTCACGATGAGTATTTTCATGTGGTTAATATGATGTTGGCACGATGAGTATTCCCGTGCGGTTGGTATGATAACGACACGATGAGTATTTCCATGCAGTTTGAAATGAGATTATTTTTGTTTATTATTACCGTGAAAAAAAGAAAGAAAGTTGGATTTCTGTTATGATTACTCATTTATTAAGCACTTACATGCCCTTTACTTTGGTTTCCATTACTGTCTGCTATTTCGTATGATACCTTCGGTTTGGGTTCCTTATGAAGTTATCTCTGTGTGTTCCCTTTGGCCCGTACTGTCATATCTATGTCTTTATCTTGTATGTTGCTGTTATACCTGCGCTTTCACTTGATTTACGTCTATTACATGTCCTTTTCAAATTCATGCCTTTGCTTGTTATTAGCCCATACATGTCACATGCCTCTAATTGTCACTTGATTTACTTGTTAAATACCTTAACTTGCTACATGTTTTCACTCATTACATGCTTTAACCTGCTATATGTTTCCACTTACCATATGCTCTATTTACCATATGCTTTCACTGATTAAATGCCTTTACTTGCTACGTGCTTCTACTTGCTACATGATTTAATATATTGAATGCCTTTATTTGATCCCTGTTCTTACTTGATAATTCTTTGCTTGTTTTATGTATTAGTCTCCTTTGCCGTATTGTGGAAGACTTGTCATTTTATATGGTAGACTAGTATTTGATATTGACCGCTCATTCTACTCTGTTGAGTTGTATTACCTAGTTGGATACTGCGTATTCATTTTTTTAGTGTTATTGTAATGACCCGACTTGTCATTTTGAACATCTACGCTCCTTTCAATAATTGGAAGTCTTGAGCAGCTTTGTAATGTGTATTATAACTTTTGTGAATTATCGGTTTTGGTTTTCGGATGATTGGGGATTAAATTGAAAGAACAATCCTTGTTTAGAAACTTAAATGAAATAAAAGTTGACCGAAGTTTGACTTTTGTGCAAACGACTCCGGGATGGAGTTTTGATGATTCCAATAGCTCCGTATGATGATTTTGGACTTAGGAGTGTCTCCGGATATGCATTTTGAAGTGCGTAGTTAAATTGAGTTTGAAATGGCGAAAATAGGAAATTGAAAGATTAGAAGTTTGACCGGAAGTTGACTTTTTGATATCGGGGTTGGAATCCGATTCAACAAATTTGAACAGGTCCGTTGTATCATTTATGACTTGTGTGCAAAATTTGAAGTCAATCGGACTTGATTAGATAGGTTTCGGCATCGAATATAGAAGTTGGAATTCGATAGTCTCATTTAAGCTTCAATTAGGGTCTGATTCGTGTTTTTAGTGTTGTTTGATGTGGTTTTAGGCATCGACTAAGTTCGTATGATGTTTTAGGACTTGTTGGTATATTTGGTTGAGGTCCCGAGGGCCTCGTGTAGATTTCGGATGGTTAACGGAATTTAATTTGGATATTTCTAGAATGTTTCAACGTCGATTCTTCAAGAATACGTGGTATCACATTAAGAGAATGAGCTCCAAATTCAGTTTTGATTAAGAAGTAGATCCGTATTGAAATTACGTGGCCATAGCAAAAAGAATCATCGAATTCGGACATCGTATGAGAGAGTTATACCCATTTCCATGTCGGGAAAAACAAAATCCCGTCACCAGCGCCCATAGTAGCGTGGGGCGCTAGCCCTGGCACTGGGATGTTTAGTGTCACGCCATGAACTCAAGGAGCGCGACCGGCGCTCAACCGAGTGAACCCAGTCGAGCAAGCCTATGTTACATCAACCTCTCATCATAACTCATGCTTGATTTATCAAAACATAATTAAATCATGACCTTCATATTTGAATGCATTTGGCTCAATGGCCCGAATTTGTTTTTCTTTTTCTCTCGTGATGGGTACACTTCATAAATATTTGTGAACATAATTACATGACGAAACTCAAAAACTTAAGTACCTGGCCCACAGTGTACATGGAGCTTCTATGACAATAGATACCTAAGTACATAAAACCAACTAGACTCAAATGCCCACTGGAATTGTAGCGGGCTCACCATAATCTACTGCGCAGAAGATTCTTATCAAAGATCCATATCATCCTGTAGAAGTATACCTGCATCCATTAAAAGATGCAGCGCCCTCGGCAAAAGGGACGTTAGTACTGTCGAATAGCACTAGTATGTATAGCTAAAACACCCTCTTTCAAAATAGAATTCCAATATGATCTATACATGGAACACATAATATAAATTAATTGAAACAACATGCACGGACAAGGCCAATGAAAATGGCACGTAATGTCCGCGTCAACAATGCGTCTCACTAGACCGTCCATATCCTTCTCTTATCTTACACCTATACATTTCATAGACCGTTAATAGGATTCCATAGACAATACACCTATGCGTCTCATGGACCGTTCATAGGATTCACATATATCATACAATACACATGTGCGTTTCATAGACCGTTCACAGTGTTTACTTACACAATACACCTGTGCATTTCATAGACCGTTCACAGTATCATCTATACAATACACCTGTGTGTTTCATAGACCGTTCATAGTATTTACTTACACAATACAAATACACTTGTGCATTTCATATACCGTTCACAGTGTTTACTTACACAATACACCTGTGCGTTTCATAGACCATTCACAGGATTACATATACAATACAAATACACATGTGCATTTCATAGACCGTTCACAGTGATTTCATAACATGATATACCTATGCGTTTCATAGACCGTCCACAGGATTTCATAACACAATATACCTATGCGTTTTATAAACCGCCCATAGGATTTCATAACAATATATACCTATGCGTTTCATAGACCGTCCATAGGATTTCATAACACAATATACCTATGTGTTTTATAGACTGTCCATAGGGTTCATAACACATCATTATGCATATAACCATGTATAAACTCAAAGCAATATGATTAACATTACTTTTAAGATCGTAAGTTCCCAGATCATTGAGACACTTCATGTTCATGCTCATTATGGAGAAACATCGCTCATTACATTAGCACATGTATGGTGAATCAACATGTCAATTTTAGTGGCACATGGACCAAATTCATTTTCATAAGATTTATCATCATTTAGCATATGACATCTCTCTTCCACCTCATATATACCCTCTTATCAACTTATGGTCATTAGATACGTTCATGATTCTTGGGGACTTAACATCAAAGTCATTTACATTAATTATTTTAGTAGCATACATACTATGATAGAAATCATAGAGACATACAACACCTCATAATTCTCATTTTGGCAAACGACAACCTTTAATGTTCGTACCATCACTTATTGTACTTGCCATAGGTGATCATAGGACATCAAGATCATTTAAAATATTTAGGAACGCTATAGCCTCTCCTCATGAGGGCGTAAGAGCTTATAACACATTGGAAACATAAGTACAAATACATTCATCTCATAACCTTTCCCAGCATATATCACTTCACAATTACTTTCAACTACTTACAACATCATTATTTCATTGGCTCCCTTGGCCATACATATTCTTATTCATTCATGGCACTGTGGCCGTATATCATATTCTACACTTTCATTTCCTCCCTTTCATAGATCATCATCATAATTATCAACAAGTAGAATATTCTGGAATTCACAACTTTAAGTTCATTAGTAATGAAGGCTTTAAACACAATAGATTTCTTTCCAATAAATAGAGTAAAATGATTGGCAATCGAAGCACAAGTTGAAATCATACACAATTTCCACTCACGAATGTGTAAGAACACAAAACACATTGAAAAATACTACAAAGCATATCATTAGCTAAAATAGCCATATTTGGGCATCACTTGAGATCATAAGCTTTTAACCAATTATATTATCGAAGTCAATTTTGGAATAGTTGAGTCAAAGCTCGTTTCATAATCTTTCTAACATCATTTCATTTCATTGGCACCACTGGCCACAATTATAAAATCACTCTTGGCATGTTGGCCATATTTAATATTTCATGCTCACCTTTTTACTTTCAAACATCAGCATCATCATCACCAACAACAACAATTTAAATCAAGGTGTGTAGTACATATGTGAGTAATTAAAAGTCTAAGGCACATAGAGATATTTCACAAAATTTGGCATAATAGCCTTCGTTTGAACTCGATACATTATTAAAGCACAACCCATACTTGAACACATTCTCAATTGGAAACATAACATGAATAAAGCATTTAGGATACTTATTGAACATATATATTTCAACACAAACTTACTCGGAACATATATCTTTCAACACAAACTTGCTCGGGACATATATCTTTCAACACAAGCCACTCGGGTCTTACATAATTTACATGAACATCGTGGGATTTAATTCTAAGAGAAGAGTTTAGCCAACATACCTTGCTTTGAGCTTTCCTTAAATTACTACAACGTTCTGAAAATTCTAGCAATCCCAATCTATTTTGAAACATAACAAAAATTGAACCATTATTAGGAAGATATTCATGATCTCAACTCATTTGAGCATTTTATCAAACACTAAGTGTGCAAATCTAACTACAAGGTTCTTCTACAAGATTTCCTTCCCTCCACAACCCAATATTTACTATTTGAGCTCAACAATCTTCCCACAAACCTTATTAGTACAAGCATGTATAAATAATGCTCTTATACCCAAGCATCATATTCCAAATCAACCATCCTTTACCCAAATTCGAAATTGNCAACAATCTTCCCACAAACCTTATTAGTACAAGCATGTATAAATAATGCTCTTATACCCAAGAATCATACTCCAAATTAACCATCTTTTACCCAAATTCGAAATTGAAGATTAGGGGTTTGATTATTACCTCTTAGATGAAGAACTTGTGAGATTTCCTTGTTAATCTTCCAAGGTTTGAGCAAGACTTGATGAATAATTAGCCTAGGGTTTCCTCTCTCTCTAAAACACTCTTCCTTCTCTCTAAAAATATCAGATTTTGGCCAAAATGACTTAACCCCCCTCTATTCCCAGCCTTGGGGTTATTTAATGAGTTCCTACGTGCGCGGCCACGGATTTGGCCGCGGATTTGAGGCAGAAACTCTCAAATATGCGCGGATGCGGATTTGGCCGCGCATCTGGCCGCACATATGACACATGTCCAGTAAGATGGCCATAACTTTCTGTATATATATTCAAATGACGAACGGTTTGATGCATTGGCAATTAGATTAAAAGGGATTTAAATTGATAGGTTATACACCATATAAGGCATTATAGTAAGGGAGTTCTATTCATTTGAAGTTGGGTTTTGTGCCAATTCAAATATCCTTTCTACTTAATGTGTCCAACTTGTTCCACACAAGTTCTTGCCATTCCCAAAACTCCTTAATATGTTCCAACATACCTTAAACATACATTATCAATCCAACATGATGTGGCTCTATCCCATAGGTCTCCTTTAATACTCAAATACGTTATTCTCAAATACCGTTGGCGCACTTTAAAAACTTAAATCATTAGGAAATCTTTACGGGACGTTACATTTAGTGGTTCTGGAAACAGTACCACAGGCAGTGCCCCACGCCACCTGTGGCACTCGAATATTAAAATTCCTGTAAACGAGAGGTTTTCCCTTTTTTGACAAAAAAAGAGTTGGGGAGCTCGGTTTGGGCGATTTTTAGAGGCAAATTTCCCACACAACTTGGGGTAAGTGTTCTTGACTCCCCTGTGATTATATTCCATGAATTAATCTTCATTTTCGGCGTTAGATTATTGATTTTTCAGGAGAAATCGGAGGAATTTTCTACAATTCCATAAAATGAATTTTCGAGATTTGAACATTGATTCGGAGTCAGATTTGAGTAAAATTAGTATGGTTGGACTCGTAATTGAATGGGTTGTCGGATTGTTTGAGTTTTGTCGAATTTTGAGACGTGAGCCCCACTGTCAACTTCGAGCGGAGTTGGAAATTTTTGTAAATTGTTAAATTGTAAGCATTAGAGTAAATTGTGATTAATATGCATGTTATTTCAATAGATACAAATTGTTTGGCTTGAATTGAGGAGATAGGAAGGCGTATGGAGTTATATACGCGTAGAATGGAATTTTTGGAGTATTGTTTATCTTGCTCGGCATTGGATTCGGCTTGATCGAGGTAAGTAACACTTTTAAACTTGGTACTGAGGGAATGAACCTTGAATATACATGTTATGTGTTTGGTGTTGAGGTGACGCACATGCTAGGTGACGGGTGTGTGGGAGTGTACCATGTGAATTGTTACTCTGTTACTTCTGTGGTACTGTGTAATTACCTGATCTTATCTGTAACCATGAAATCTCTACGTACTAGAGCTATTGAGCTGCGATCCATGTTAGAAACCATGTCTAGGCTACATGCTTATTCTGTTGAGACCCACTGAGGTCACTTCTGCTGTTGAGTTATCTTCTTACATTGCATTTACATACTAAGTCATATGCATTCGTATGCATATCATATCTTAGTCTCTGTTACCATTTATTGATACATCACATCATTATTTTTGGGCTGATATTTTTCATGACATTGAGAGCCCAAGAGACTAGAGAGATTGATGATTGAGTGAGGCCGTGGGCTTGATGGTCAGGATGTTTATGGGATCGGGCTACACACTGCAGCAGGCCATATTGGCTTTATATATATTAATTTATGATGGGATCGGGCTACACGCCCCAACATGTTTTACTGATTTATGCCATGATTGGCTTGTTATAGCGCTTGGGATGAAGGACCCCTCCGGAGTCTGTACATGCCCCTAGTGAGCGCAAGTACCTACTGAGTGCGAGTGCCGAGTGACGAGTGATTGAGAGGATTGAGTGACTGTGAAGACTGAGTAAAATGATACTCTAAGAGTATGCATATTGTTTTATTATTGAGTTGTATCGCATTGACATGCACACTTGACATACAGGCATAAAGATGCATTTTTTCTCATGCTATACGATATGGCGTCATGCATGACTTCTCCTACATATTGACATGTAGGCATAGAGATGTATTTTCCTCATGCCATTTAAAAATGAAACATTTACCGGTTGAAAGTTTTTGGGAAAAATCACAGTTTTCAAACTTACTCATAAATTGGTGATTTTGGTAAGGGATTTCGGTTTTCACTGATATATTTGAAAAGCATGACTATTTTTCTGGAACTGTGAATGAGCTGAGCATTTTATCTCTGAACTGATTCTTTTATTACTTCCATTTTGTTGTTATGAACTGTTGTTGACTAGTGGTGTTGGACCCCTACCTGTGTTCCAGCTCGTCACTACTTTAAACCTTAGGTTAGGTTTGTTACTTATTGAGTGCATGGGGTCGGTTGTACTTATACTACGCTTCTGCACCTTGCGTGCATATATTGGATGCTGATGTTGCTGTGATCGACGGGAGCTGAATTTGAAGACGTACCTGCGTTCCGGTCGTAGCTGCATTTTGTTCACGGTAGCCTTAGATTTATAAAGAAAATATGTTTATGTACATTTCGAGCAGATGATGTATTTATTTCGTACAAACTTTGTAAATTCTAATCTTAGAAGCTCATGATTTGTACTACTAGTCCTTGGAAAATTTTTGTATAAAAGCGGTGTATTATCATTTCTTATCTTAATAAATCTCATTAAATTGGATAGTTGCTAATTAGCTTACCTGATAGGTTGGGTTAGGTGCCATCACGATTAGGTGGATTTTGGGCCGTGACAAGTTGGTATCAGAGCTCTAGGTTCATAGGTTCTATAAGTCATGAGCAAGTGTCTAGTTGAGTCTTGCAGATCGGTATGATGACGTCCTTTCTTATCTTCAAGAGGCTACATGGCATTTAGGATAATTTTCCATCTTTCTTTCCTTATCATTCGGAATTGATTCAGCTTGAAACATAACTCTTTGAACTCCTTCCACGTATTCACGTACGCATGTGAGCGCTCGGTATCAACTGTGCATCGCTGGCTTTTGATTCTATGAACAAGGTTCGAGATGTGATTTTTATGTTTTGGTGATGGGCCTATCTGGAGAACTTGAGGCCAGGTTTAAACTGCAGCTTAGGCTTGGTAGCTTCAGTTATATGAACTTGTACATTTGGACTCATATGTCCGGTAGTGTCCCTATGAGTGGAATTTGAGGCTCGATGAGCGGTTGAATAGCTATATGATGAGCATGATGTGACTACAGAATGTGTTTAGATGGTTTGATGGTGAAGGGAATAGTTTGCTTGGGATGTAAAAAGGACTATTGGGGTGCTAGATTACTGTCTTGATGTGACGTATAGTCTCGAGTTATGAGTGCGTTGAAAGATTTTTCATGCTGATTAATTGTGGAGTGAAGTATATTTTCATGTCTCGTTGTGAGTTCAGACTAAGGAAGATTAAGTGATGGCATAGTAATCGTTGTTGCAAAAGGGTATATCAAGATGCCAATTTGAGGCTAAGCAGGTAGGTTATCTCCTTTGGAGTAATCTACGTAGGTGTGTCCCTTATAATGTTGAGCGGAGAGTTTCTTTTCTACCAGCGGGGTGTATGTGTTGAGATCTGAACTTGAATCTGGTTGAGAAAGTTGACTTGACTGTCAAGAGAATAAATGCGAGCTTAGCGGATGATTGAGGTATTTTATGGTTGGTGTTGCATGAGCTTGAGAAGAATTTTTGTTGAACTGACTACGGTATTTAATGCAATGATAGAGTATGGATATTGTAAGTTATAGAATGTTTTGTTCTATGGCTTTGAGCCAAGTGGGGGAGTCTGTTATCACCAATTTGATTGCACGATTATGTGTTGTATTGATTTTGGTCTGAGGCATACTTGTGGATTAGTTATGACTTGCAGAGGTTGAGATGGAGGATGGTACGAGTAAGGAAATTCCTGGATACGGGTTATATTGAACTTTATAAGTATATGAAAATCACGGAAAGAATTGAGTTGTTATTCGTGACGTATGTAGTGTGCACGGTGTATGAATTTTCTCGATTGCATTAAGGCATGGTTACTTCTTTGGGGTATTGTGCTAATTGAGCATAGGCAGTTCGGCCCGTTTGGGCGGTGCAATTGAGATTTGAGTAGAGTGGATGACTCTCGAGAAAGTTCTAATGGATTCAAGATTAATATGTAGCAACTGAGAATTTTTGGCGGATTTGTATATGACAAGAATCTGAGATTTAAGTTGAATGGTGTCGAGACTTGTGGTATTTTTTTATATCATTACGGATTTTGTATTTCGGTATCAGGAAGGTGAAAGAAACGGCTTTAGACTCAAATAAGGTATTTTCAGAGTGGGTGTTTCAGTTGTGATATTTATGGGGGGTAATTTTTATGTGGTGAGACTTTACAAATGTTTTAGTGGAAATATTCTTGGTTTTGGTTACCTGCGTGGCTTGGTAGAGTTAGGGAGATTCAGCTCTAATAGCTTGGTTATGTGCAAATGAATTTCAAAGTGTTCTTGATGGTTTCTACCATGGTTATAACCGAATATTTTCTACCAGTGTGGAGAACGTGTTGTGTATTGTGATTTCCTCCTGGAAGGAAGCAAGAAAAAGGTTTCTAACTAACCGGGTATGGAATTTGCTAGTGACTCAGAGTTCATAATGAGATTCTTGTACTTGTCACATGATGGCATGATAAATGTGGTATGTTGTGTGGGATTAAGATTTATATGTACTTGGTGGCAGTTCAGTCTTGAAAGGAAGGTCACGAATTTGGACAGAATGGTTAGTTTTAGATATTTAGAGGAATGTTATAACTGCTCAGTAATCCCTAAGAAGGATGAGCATTTCAGAAGGCGCATAATGTTTTGACCTACGGATGGTCATTGGTATTGCGGTACTTACCTGGTTGATAGACTGTTGATATTCTAATTATTACTATGTGGCACATAATTGTTTTTGGAAGAATTCCTCGTGGGATGATTGTGCACGAAAGATGTGTTAGTCATTCAAGAGCTGGAGTTGGGACCAGTTACGGTGATTCATGTGTTCTATGAATTTGGAGACTGGGAGTTCTCAGAAGTATATTGTTTCAGGGTTGCGGCCTGTTTGAGGTGAGTATTTTATTTAAACTCAGTGGAGGCACTAGTTGCATTAATTATTTGTGACAGCTACGCGCTACGAGTGCGTATATATGTGAGGTTTGAGCCCATATGCGAGCATCGAAGCGAGTATTCATACTCGAAAGAATGCTTAGGCTATGATATGCCTAAAGTTGACTGTTAAGCGTAAAGGTATAACGTTTCTCGTATTCATACCTTTGTTGAGAACTATCTAGGCTATACTTGAGGTGACAAAGAGGCTAATTCCCTGAATAAACTGGGTAGTTACTATTTCTGCGTTAACTTGCCGATTTGAGTTGTGATAGCACACTTTGCACATGCCTACTCTATGGCATGTTAATTATACTAGTCCAGGAGCATGTGAATCTTCTTTTATTTATCATATACATGTGTACTTACTTGATTGCTCATGTATGATATGCTAGGACTGGAGGCCTGTGACCATGCCAGGTGGATTATGCATTGGCACGTGAGTTGTCCGTGCGGATCCATATACTGATATTATTGGCACATGAGTTGTCCGTGCGGGTCCAAATATTGATACTATAACACATGAGTTGTCCGTGTAGTTGATGTTAATGTGAGATCTAGGAGAGCTAGCTACCGTTATTAGATTCGTGTGTCTTGGTTCTACTATATGTGATGAGCTCATAGCATTGCGGTTGTGGTGGTGCTTGTTGAACTTGCAATATGGTTCTCTTCTTTGAGACATTTCCTATTTTTGGGTACACGGATTGCGCAGTTGTAGCTTGAGTTATATTGGTGTGACACGTCTGTGGGATAGTTGTGTTTAATAATATAAGGTCATTGGACCTAGAATGGGTACTATCAGGTTTGATTATGGTATATTCGGGAGGATAATATTGAAAGTCAACTTAGAAAGTGATTATGGTTCTGGTTGGGGCGAGAGAGCTCCATGACTTGTTGATCTGATAAGGGGTCATGAGATTCCATGTGTTTCTTTCATTATCAGCAGTGTATGAAGGTTTTGGAATGAGGTTTTTTTTGATATGGGGTTTAATACTAGTACCAGGTTGGTTTTGAGTAGTTACCGTGATTGGAAATGGTGCTGGAGTATGCGAGTTGTGCTTGATACAACTTTTTCAGATTTATACAGTGTGTAGATATGACATTCGGGTCTTGTAAGAAATTCTGAATGTTGGAAATTGGGTTCTAAATTTTACGAACTAAGGTTAAAGTAATGATCTTCAATTATATTGTGTTGTCAGGCCTATATGGAATAGGGTGGCGTGGGATCACCCCCGGGTATGTGCGTGGTAATGTGGAATAATGATTTGAAGGTTTAGGAACAACTCTTGGCACGTTCGAGGACGAACGTATGTTTAAGTGGGGGAGAATGTAACGACTCGACATGTCGTTTTGAACATCTATGCCCCTTTCAACAATTTGAAGTCTTGAGCAGCTTCATAATATGTATTATGACTTGTGTGGATTGTCGTCTTTGGCTTTTGGATGATTCAGGATTAAATTGAAAGAATAATTCTTGTTTAGAAGCGTAAATGAAAAAAAAGGTTGACCGAAGTTTGACTTTTGTGCAAATGGCTCTAGAATAGAGTTTTGATGGTTCCAATAGCTCCGTATGGTGATTTTGGACTTAGGAGTGTATCCGGATATTCATTTTGAAGTCCGTAGTTAAATTGGGCTTGAAATGGCAAAAATAAAAAATAAAAAGATTGGATGTTTGACCGGGAGTTAACTTTTTGATATCAGGGTTGGAATCCTATTCTGGAATTTTGAATAGGTCCGTTATGTCATTTATGACTTGTGGGCAAAATTTAAAGTCAATCGGACTTGATTTGATAGGTTTCGGCATCGAATATAGAAGTTGGAATTCGATAGTCTCATTTAAGCTTCAATTGGGGTGTGATTCGTATTTTTAGTATTATTTGATGTGATCTGAGGCATCGACTAAGTTCGCATGATGTTTTAGGACTTGTTGGTATATTTGGTTGAGATCTCAAGGGCCTCGGGTGGATTTCGGATGGTTAACAGAATTTAATTTGGATATTTCTAGAATACTTCGACATCGATTCCTCAAAACTACATGGTATCACATTATGCAAATGAGATCCAAATTCAGTTTTGATCGACGCATTAGATCTGTATTGAAATTACGGAGCCATAACAAAAAGAATTGTCGAATTTATACGTCGTATGAGAGAGTTATGCCCATTTCCGTGTCGGGAGAAACAAAACCCCATCACCAGCACCCAGGGTAGCGTGGGGCGCTGGGATGTTTAGAGATTCTGGAAACAGTGCCACAGGCAGCGCCCCACGCCACCTGTGGCGCTCGAACATTAAAATCACTATAAACGGGAGGTTTTGCCATTTTTGACAAAAACAGTGTTGGGGAGCTCGGTTTTGGCGATTGTCAGAGGCACATTTCACCACACAACTTGGGGTAGGTGTTCTTGACTCCCTTGTTATTATATTTCATGAATTAATCTTTATTTGCGGTGTTAGATGAATTAATTTCCTTGACTCGTAATTGAATGGGTTGTCGGATTCTGTGAGTGTCATCAGATTCCGAGACGGAGGCCCCACTGTCGACATTTCGAGCGGAGTTAGAAATTTTTGTAAATTGTTAAATTGTAAGCATTAGAGTAAATTGTGATTAATTTGCATGTTGTTTCAATATATACGAATCGTTTGGCTTGAATTGAGGAGATAGGAAGGCGTATGGAGGTATATACGCGCCGAATAGAATTTTCGGAGTATTGTTTATCTTGCTCGGCATTGGATTCGGCTTGATCGAGTAAGTAACACTTCTAAACTTGGTGGTGAGGGTATGAACCCTGAATATACGTGTTATGTGTTTGGTGATGAGGTGACACACATGCTAGGTGACGGGCGTGTGGGCGTGCACCGTGTGAATTGTAACTCTGTTACTTCTGTGGTAGTGTGTAATTACTTGATCTTATCTGTAACCATGAAATCTCTACGTACTAGAGCTGTTGAGATGGGATCCATGTTAGAAATCATGTCTAGGCTACATGCTTATTTTGTTGAGACCCACTGAGGTCATTTCTGTTGTTGAGTTATCTGCTTACATTGCATTTACATACTCAGTCATACGCATTCATATGCATATCATATCTCAGTCTCTGTTACCATTTATTGATACATCACATCATTATTTTTGGGCTGATTTTTTTCATGACACTGAGAGCCCAAGAGACTGGAGAGATTAATGATTGAGTGAGGCCGTGGGTCTGATGGTCAGGATGTTTATGGGATTGGGCTGCACGCCGTAGCAGGCCATATTGGCTTTATATATATTAATTTATGATGGGATCGGGCTGCACGCCCCAACATGCTTTACTGATTTATGCCATGATTTCCTTGTTATAGCGCTTGGACTGAAGGAGCCCCTCCGGAGTCTGTACATGCCCCTAGTGAGCACAGGTACCTACTGAGTGCGAGTGCCGAGTGCTTAGAGATTGGGAGGATTGAGTGACTGTGAGGACTGAGTGACTGGGAGGACTGAGTGAAACGATACTCTAAGAGTATGCATATTATTTTATCACTGAGTTGCATCGCATTGACATGCACACTTGACATACATGCATAATGATGCATGATGTCTCATGCTATACGATATTGCGTCATGCATGTCTTCTCCTACATATTGACATGTAGGCATAGAGATGTATTTTCCTCATGCCATTTTAAAATAAAACATTTACCTATTGAAAGTTTTTGGGAAAAATCACAGTTTTCAAACTTACTCATAAATTGGTGATTTTGGTAAAGGATTTGGATTTTCATTGATATATTTAAAAAGCATGACTATTTTTCTGGAACTATGAACGAGCTGAGCATTTTATCTCTGAGTTGCCTCTTTTATTACTTCCATTTTGTTATTATGAACTGTTGTTCGCTGTTTATGTTGGACCCTTACCTGTGTTCCAGCTCGTCACTACTTTCAACCTTAGATTAGGTTTGTTACTTATTGAGTACATGGGGTCAGTTGTATTCATACTATAATTCTGCACCTTGCGTGCATATATTGGATGCTGATGTTGTTGTGATCGATGGGAGCTGAATTTGGAGACGTACCTGCGTTCCGGTCATAGCTGCC
Organism: Nicotiana otophora; assembly: GCA_000715115.1. Taxonomy (NCBI): domain Eukaryota; kingdom Viridiplantae; phylum Streptophyta; class Magnoliopsida; order Solanales; family Solanaceae; genus Nicotiana; species Nicotiana otophora. Next base: position 44,515 of record AWOL01S0009933.1, read on the forward strand.
TCTTGTTCATGGTAGACTTAGATTTATAAAGAAAATCTGCTTATGTACATTTCAAACAAATGAAGTATTTACTTCATACCAACTTTGTAAATTCTAATCTTAGAATCTCATAATTTGTACTATCAGTCCTTGGAAATTGTTTGTATAAAGCGGTGTATTATCATTTCTTATCTTAATAAATCTCATTAAATTGGATAGTTGTTAATTGGCTTACCTGACAGGTTGGGTTAGGTGCCATCACGACTAGGTGAATTTTGGGTCGTGACAGTTATATTGTGAACTTTTCCCGTGTTTGGTTGTTGTTGTGGTTTCGTATGATATTGTTGTATTGTGGATCAGGTTGCACGCTGCAACAATGATATATATATGTATATATATATATATGTATGTATATATATATATATGAGGGATCGAGTTGCACGGCGCAACAGTATTGATATGTGATATGATATCGGGTTCACACCGCTACAGAGATCAATATATATATATATATATAGGTTTGCGCGCCACAATTGAGAAGAAGATATATTATGGATTTTTATGACTTTGTTTTCTGTCAATTTTATCATGTTGTAAGACTGAAAAATGATGATATTCTGGGGCCCTATGTCATTTGTATTCTTGTTTATTAAATTACGTGATTATGTGTGTATCTTTCCTCGTATTTGCTCTTTCTACTTATTATCTTCACAGGTACAAATATAAGTAGGTATCTTTTAATTAAAAATCTCGCTACTACTTCACTGAGGTTAGTTAAGATACTTACTGAGTACATGTGGTCGGTAGTACTCATGCTATACTTCTGCACCTTGTGAGCAGATCTTGGAGCCGCGTAGATGTGGAAGACAAAGCCTTGCACTGAAGACTGTTCACGACCAATTTTAACCCTTCCTTTTAAATTTAATTTATTTGTACTTAAGAATTTGCAATGAATGTTTTGAAAATATTTTCAATCAATAATGTCTATTTTTTTAAAAACATTAATTTAAGTATTAGTAGTTTTGAAATTAAAAATTTAATATCATAATTATAGTTATAAATTATGTCGTACTTGCTATTTTAAGATTATTAAAATAAGTTTTATATACATCATGTAGGCTTTATAATTAAGTTAATGAATTACTCCTTAATTTCTAATTAATTAGATTGTTATGTTAATAATTCGAAATTAATGTTACAATTTAGAAAAACAAAGTATTTTACAAATAGTTATTTGCAATAATTAGTAGCATATTTGATAATTATAATTTTACTACATTTTATTGAAAATAATTAAGTTTTTTAAAATTAATTTCAAAAAGGTTAAAAACTAAAAGGCTATAATTCCAATTCATTAATTAAACACAAATTGGCTACCTTTTAAATTAATTCTAGCCCAATACACAAGCCCAATGCGAAATGACCCAGCCCAAACAACCCCTCCAATCCACCTTGGCAATCCTTGCCATTTCCTTTCAGCCAATTATATCACGCCACATCACCCGTCTCCACCACACACAAAACAAACTCAATTAATCTAGGCCATTCGTTTCTGAGATCAACGACCTACGATTTATGACTCACTTTCCCTTCAACTTAAAAGCATTCAGCAAGTTTAATCATAGATGTTGGATCACAAAAATCCAACGGCCACCGAATTTAATCCATAAAAATATTTAAACCTCAAAATATCAAGACCGTTGATCTAAAAGATCAAAGGCTCAGATCCCTTCCCCTAAGCTTAACCTCGAGACGGCCTCCCAAATTCCCCTAATCCTAAAATCATTTCCCACTCATACAACCTCCCCCTTTCCCCTTTCGTTCTCTCTTCTCTCAACCTCCCAAAAACATCAATCACCAGACCTTGCACAAATTCGTGCAAGGTCATGAGATTTCCCAGTAAATCATCTTTTCTGCCTCCCTATCCGTGAATCCCGCTATTATTTCCTCTTTCAGTCATCAAATTTGAAATGCCAGAATCTAAACCCTAGGCTCAAAACATCACTCACCCGATTTCATCCTTGTTCTTTTAAATCGAACCTACAGAATCACTCGCTTTGTCCCTAGGCTATGAAGCCTATTGTTTTCTTTCCATTTCACCGATGGAATTTCAAAACTCCCAAATTCAAAACCCTAAACCAAACAATGCAAGGTCAAATCCCCAGAAATTCTTTATGTTCTGTTAAATCGGTGGCATGCATGGCCACTTTACAGTGCTATCATACTTATTCTTGGTCCAGAGGACAAGCAAAGCGACTTTGGCACATTGAGGCTTTTACCCGATAGAATATATCTTCAAAAGTCGACTTTCCCCTTCTCAGGTAAAATCGCTACAAATTTCCCTCAGTTTTCTAAGATTTTCACTTGAATGCTCACATCACTACCCCTTCATCACACTCCACTACTGAATTTGAATTCTGTTGAGCCTAAGGCATTGAATGCCACTATAAATAGTAGCCTTAATTATTCTCACATTACAGACCAACAATTCCTAACAATCTAAAATAATTAATAGCAAAAACAGTAGTGTTTAGAATTTTTTCGATTGAGGCTAAGTCTTTGCTCGATTTCTGCTTCCTCTCTTTTCTTGGTTCTGAGTTACTGATTGGAGTCTGAGTCTTGGACTTCTAAACGGCTAAACTGAGCTCTTTGTTTTATTTGCTTCCCAAAATGAGGTAAGTAAAATCTCAACCCTACCTTTCTTTGTTTTGTTTGAACTACTAATCATGACATGTTTTGTTATCTTTCACTAAGTGATGTTAGTGATAATATGTTATGGCTGACTGTTTTCGTGTGTTATGGTTGATAAGTTGATCTTGGAATCACGAGTTCCTTAAATTCTTGATTAGAACTATGTATTGATCCTAATGAGTATCTGGTGACTTACACCTACTGTTAAGCCTTTTAAAACAACAACCTAAGAACTCTCAAACTATCCTGATAGTTAGTTTCATACCTCTTTAATATTTTATTAGAACTACCATGACTGTTATACTAATCTGCCTTGGTTATTATTTGCATTTTATAATGATTCACCTGATAATCTAGACTTAAGTGTATATGAACTTGCTTAGTGTCAAAAATAAGACTGTCATCTTGGTTTTGGAATACCAGTTCATGACATTGAACCCATCTTTTCCTTCTGGTCTGCTATGTGACTTTTGTTAATTCTTAGAAGGTTTTTGATTCTCTGATAAACCTCATGACTATCTTATCACACTATATAAACATATCCTAAGCTAATTCCTATATCATCTTTGTATATATTCTTATGATTACCATGCACTTAACTGAAGCTATGGGGTTTAGTTAAGAATATGTCCATTCCATTTGTTGTGCTGAAGTATAAACATTAAGTTTCACTATAACTGAATATCCCACACTTGATTTGCCTAACAAGATCCCTAATGTTATCACTGCCTTTTTTTTCTGGAATTCATGAAGTGACACAGTTAGCTTGATTCTATAATTATAACACTCTATTCAATTTTGAAATGATATGACCCCTGCTAAATGTCCCCTGTGGGAGTTCTATTGAATACCATGCACTCATCTAGTTCTCAAATACTTCTGTTTGTCTTTCATAATCATGTGTATATCCACATTGTCCGTAAAGCTTCACTAAGCTCACTTAAATGAACTAGGCCTATCCTGTAAACCTGAGTTGAATCTTCTGTTGCTACTGTTTGTGTATAATAGCATATTTTATTCTCTAATGATATTAGTATGAAATTAAAAGCTTTTATAAAGAAATGATTATGCCATTTGTTTTAGAATGAGGCATGGTTGTTAGCCTAAGGCTCTGTTAATACTATTTGGAAATTCTAATTGAAGTTGTTAATTTGTAACTCTATTAATACTCCTTAGAAGTTCTAATTGAAGTTGTTAATCTGTAACTCTGTTAATACTCTTTAGAAAGTTTCAATTGTAGTTGTTAATCTGTATCCCTCTTAATACTCTTTGGAAGTTTAATTGAAACTGTTAATCTATATCTTTGTTAATACTCTTTAGAAGTTTCAATTGAAACTATTAACTTGTATGCATACTAGAAGTTAAGACTTAAGTTAAAACTAATCTCTGATTAATCTAATTGAAAGTTGCCAAGAGAATGTATTTGTGCCCAAAAACTCTATAGGTTTGAATCTTGCATTTACTTTACTCTTAAGACATGTGATTTTAGGAGTTTGGGTTTCTAACAGTAATCTGATAATGCTTCTGTCTCTATTTGTGCTTGACGTTGATTTCTTTTGAGCATACCTCTCATGTTACATTATTCACAGTGAATCCTATCCCTATGTTTAGAATGTGGTTACACTAGTGTGATTGGCTGCCTTATGATCCTATAGTATTCTGTATTAGCTGATATGAGAGATGCATACTCCTATGGTATGGGGATCTACATTGAGTGCCTCATTGGAACCTAAACTTGTAGGGAGGAATGAGTGTGAGTAGTTAGAGGTATTTGAGAGTAAATTTTAGCTCTTGGTTGGGTTATTCTCCCTGACACAAGCACTGCCCTGCGCCTCGAAACCCTTAGGAACTTTGAAGTATCAGGGAACCAAAGAATGCCCTGGCCTTGAATGGAGTTCTACCCTTAGCCTCTAATTTATTGACATTTATTAGTCCTTTTAGGTTTAGTATTTAATGACAACAAAAGGCTCTCATTGTGAATCACTTTATCATCTGTGACTCCGCACTAGTTTTATATTTGGATTACTATTGATTGCTGTAATTTGTCTTAGGAACATACTAATTTATCTCATGTGTAATTATGCATATTGAATATCATATGTAATGACTTTGTTTTCTTTTCATGATCATGTATTACTTTTGGGCCTGCTGAGTTCTCAAAGAATTCAGGCCCAAATCCTACATCTGCATATTTTGGAGTCTGAATTTGCTACTGTCCGTTCTCGCTATTTGCTGGCCCTGCCTCTTTTCACACCCAAATAAGAGTCCACTACTTCTTCTCTAATGCTTTATTTACGCTTATTATTATTTTACACATGTATATACTACTTACCATATTTGATTGAATACTTTATTCTATATTTTTGAATCATGTGGATAATCTAGGCAAGCACCTAAAGACATAGGACTAAAAATAAGAAGTGTTAGACTTAGTAGTAGATAGATATAATTCATTAATAACATATACTGTTTATACCATTAATCTCTACTATCAATTTTATGAAGTCTTTCGGAACCAAAAAAGCTTTAGCAAAGGATGACAATCTTCTCTTTCAAATCCAGAAATGGAATCTGAAAATTGTCCTTCTAAAATCGAGTTTTTTTCAAAATTAAACAAGTGTAGCTGCCTAGTTAAAGATCTTCCAACGATTTCTTCAAAGTAAAATGAGATTCGGAAACTAAGGTATATCTTAGACCTATTTCTTTACAACACCTTTAATTCACTAGATGTTATATAAGTAGCCAATTTATTTAAAGACAAAGTGATTTATAACTTAGCAACATCTCACAAAGTTTTATAAATATAAACATTATGTACATACTTCAAAAGTCTTTCAATTATACATATGCAAACATTTTCTTAAAAGCTTCTATAAATCTGTATCCCTTGTAAGACTACATATCCTCTTCTCAAGTAATAAGTTCTAAATTAGATATACAATATACCATATTTTTAGTGCTAGTTAAGTAGAGTATAGACAACTAATCTCTTAAATCTAGTGTAACTCCTATGGAGCTACCTCAGGTAGATTTTAAGGGCTGCATAACACCTTCCCCTTAGAAGAAGAAGAACCCTTGCCCAAAATCTCACCGATTAGCAGACTAATAGAGAAATGATCTTAGTAATTAAATAGGTACCCTACTATATCTTTAAATATTAGGTGGCGACTCTCTTTATCATCAACAAGGAAACCGCTAATTGAATCTTGTTTTGACTTGTGCAAAATAGGGTGCAACAACATGGAGATCTGCTGGGGAAACCCCACTTAGGTTCTGACCTTAGTAGACTTAGAATAGACATGAAATTTAGGATTATTTGTACACTGCTTTAACTGTGTTTAATTTGCAATTGTATGCTTACCTGCCTTACTTGCTCGTTATTTACTTACCTGCTTATTTTAAACTATTATTGCTAACATCACTATCTGTTACCGCTTTATATATACTTCCATCACACTCTTTCCTATCAAGTATTTGCCATACACTATCACACACAATGGCACTCGAGGGTTGTCTTTTACACCGCTCCGAACCTTCTTTCAAAGTTCTTTAGTTTCAGAGAATGTGTTTGTCAGGTCAACTAACATAACTTCTCGTAGTATTCAGTCCAATTCAAAAATAGTGTCACGCCCCAAAACCGAGGAGCGCGACCGACGCTCAACTGAGTGAACCCAACCGAGCAAGCCTATTAGATTTCCTTCTACCCAAACTCATCCGTGAATGAAAATACTACATATTTTCATTAATTAGACAAAAACGTGATCATGTCGACAATACCAATTCATTACCAATAGTTTTTATCATTTTTAAAGTCTCAAATGGGACAAGTAATACAACCACAACATAACATAGTTTGTCTTTCCCAGCACCAATACACAACCCACACTATATCTACGAAGCCTCTATAGATTAAGAAGAGTTCAATGATAATGCCAGCAATAAGGCCTCGGCTATACCTCAAACAGAATACACAAAGAATAAAAGATACATGACCCCGGAATGAAGTGGGGCTCACCAAGTCAGCTGGGAAGAAGGTGTACTTCTATCACTGATCAATATCTCCTGCTATGGAACTACCTGCATCCATTTAAAGATGCAGCGCTCCAAGCAAAAGGGACGTTAGTACCGTCGAATAGTGCTAGTATGAAAACCAAACACCAATTTAAGAATTCGAAAATACAATATGAATATGACGAACCAGGGCGGCAATAGAATAATATAGATAACCGTTTAAACCATAGCAAGCTTATTAAGATTTGTCAATAACATTTATAGGATTTACGATGAGATCCTCTATAACCATCTTTATACAAAGTGGCCCCGCTGCCTCACCCCAATGTATGCGGGTGGAGGTGTAAGCACAATACCACAACTCTACTAGAGCGGCCCTACTGCCTCACCCCAATGTATACGGGTGGAGGTATAACCACAGTACTAAGAACCTATACAAAGCGGCTATGCTGCCTCACCCCAGTGTATGTGGGTGGACATGCATCAACAATACCAATACCTACACAAAGCGGCTGTGCTACCTCACCCCAATATATATATATATATATATATATGCCACAACAATACCAAAAATATGCACAAAACGGTCGTACCGCCTCACCCCAATGTATGCGGGTGGAGGTGCAATCCCACAATACCATAATCCCTACACAAAGCGGTCATGTCACCTAAATCACGACTTGAAATTATAACATGTGCATACACAATCCATATTTTGGAACACATCCTCAATTTATAATGCAATATGATAAGAGCATTTGAAACACGAATTGAACATATATCTTTATCATAAAACTTATCGGAATACTCGATTTGTCATCAACATCTTGGAACTTACAAGGATGATGGAGATTCCAATTCTTAAAGAAGAGAGTAGCCAACATACCTCAATTGAGCTTCCTTAAACTCTAAAATGTTCCGGAATTCTTAGCAACTTCAATCTATTTTAGAAATATAACAAATTGAACCAAAATTAGGAAGATGATCATGGTTCTAGCTCATTTGAGCATTTTATCAAACACTAGGCGTTCATATGGTTTCAAAGTCTTTTCATGGAGGATTCTATCATCCCACAATCCAATCTTTACCATTTGTAGCTCAACAATCTTCCTACACCCTTTGATAACACATGCATGTAAAATAAACAACTCTTATGCACAAATATTATCTTGCTAATTACCAATTTCTAGACAAAATTCGAAATTGAGGGTTAGGGTGTAGAATCTTACCTCTAGGATGAAGACCTAATGAGTTTCCCTTCTTAGTCTTCCAAAATTTGAGCAAGAATTAAAGAACAATTATTAAGGAACACCTTCTCACTCTATGGGGATCTCTCACTATAAAATGTCTGATTTTAGCTAAAAAATGGCCCAAAGCATGTATTTAATGAAGTAGGGTCGGGTTTTAAAAACCCAAAAATGGAGCTCTGGAATAAGGTATGCGATCGCATAATCGATATACAGACCGCATATCGGCCGCATAATTTGGCCTCCAAAACTGGGCGTGACTGACCTAATCTGTGGTCATTATGCGGCCCGCAGACCTATTCTGCGGTCGCATAATGCACCGCAAAATTGGTCTACGGTCGCCTAATGCGCCGCAAACCTGGTCTCCAAACCTCCCCTTTCCTGTCTCACTCTGCGACCATTATGCGGCCCGTAGAGTGATTCTGCGACCGCATAGTGGGCCGCAGAAATGTCTTCTTTTGCCGAAAATTTCCTTTACTATCCGGTGCATTGTTCAACCCAAAACGTTCGAGCCGCTGCTCGCAAACTCTCCGCGAAGAATTTCTACAATCCTCAAACACGTAAGCCTAGTTCGACACCATGAAATATTATTTTCTTTTACAAACTTTTACGTGGCCTTACAAATAGAAAATACTGTACTCTAGCAAACATAAGTCATGTCGCATAAAACTTAGGTGAGTCGGTCCTTGGCATCTTAGAATAGAAATTCATAAACTTTTTTTAGATTTGATTGTATAGTGTATACCCGTTATGTACACAAAATTGGAAGTTATTCTATTTTCATCATAGAATGATTATTGAGTCTTTTTTCTTCTTTGTAATTTATATCATGATTCAATCAAAATTTCTCGAGTTCTTCGAATTTGTAACTTCACCAAAATCGGAATAGTTCTCGCGGAATGTCAAGCCCTGGTAAGGTTCTTCGCTTTGCATCGAATTAAACCACATGCTCCACCGCTTGTGCGGGCCCCCGTCAATTCCTTTTGAGTTTCATTCTTGCAAATGTACTCCCCAGGCGGGATACTTAACGTGTTATCTACAACACTGCACAGGTCGACACACACAGTGCCTAGTATCCATCGTTTATGGCTAGGGACTTTTTACTTCCCAAACAGATCCTCCTACATCTATATATAAATGCTGGTTTATCAAGAATACGCACGAAAAGCACTTCAAATTGTTGATTAATCATCAGAGATGGTTTAGAACCAACAGTTCATTATCTAATGGATGTTTTCGTTCTAATACTCTATCCGAGAGTTATCAGTATTTATCAAATCTGTTCCTATCTAACGGAACGCTATTGGATCAAATCTATTTTCGATTATCTAATAAATCACTTAATGAAAGTAGATTATTTTTCCATTCCTTTCCAAAATTCCATAATCCCTTCCCGAACCAAACATGAATCTTTCGATTCATTTGGCTCTCACGCTCAATTACTTAAGGTAAATTCTCATATCTTTTTTATGAATGTAATGAGCGTATCTTCTCTTCTTTGTTCATATTCCAAAAAGATATCGAAACTAACACAAGAAAGCCACCCTAGTGTCAACGGGTCATGCACCCAACGACATAACTTTTGTGGAAGGACGAATCAATCATGATGAGACACTTAATATCCGAAGCAAACACTTATCAAACCCATTTTTCTCTACCCTTTTCAGAAATGAAAATCAACCAAAACATCCTCGAGATCAATATCGTGGTGGGAGCAACACACAAGCTAAAGCAATAGTGGAAGAATATCTGCCGAGTGCATGGAGACGAAATCAAGACACACCTAGGAGCACTGACTTCCTTGCTAAACATCCGAGCTGGCAAGGTGCTTATCCACTTGCTGATAGAGTTCTGGGACCCGGCCAAAGTAGTATTCAAGTTTGCTGATTGTGAGTTGGTGCCAATGTTAGAAGAAGTTACCAGTTTCATAGAGCTGCCATTTAGAGGGAGGAAACCGATACTACCAGTCACCATGCTCGGATACAGGTTTCTTTATGCTTTGGGTCTGGCAAACAGTCGGGGTTTGAGAAATATCAAAGATGGATGGGTAAGCCTGGACCAATTGTTCGACAAATCTGGGCATCGTGAAAGCTATGAATGGTACTTGGGAGAATTTCAGTATGATCATGCAACATGGGAAAGTCTCCGACCCATAACCGTCTCTTTGGCGCTGCTGGGACTGTTGGTTTTCCCACAAAGAAAAGGATGGATCAATATCAACTTGCTGCCCATGGTTATGGCAACATTTTGAGGCAATCTCCAAGCCACTTTGGTACCCATGGTGTTAGCGGAAATTCTCAGAGCACTGTCTACATGTTCCCGGGGGTATGATTTCTTCAAAGGTTGTAATTTGCTGCTTCAAATCTGGGCCACTGAGTATTTCTTCTAGCGAGAAGCCACAATTGACTACTTTGTTGGTATCAACAACATGGTTCGAAGTCACAACAAGAGAAAGAGGCATTGGGTCTCCCCCCACATCAAGAAGAGTGGAGAGGGATGCTGGACAACTTAAGCGAAGAATGGATCAATTGGAAGTTGTCATGGCTAGGCGGAAGGGCAATCCTAAGGACTCCCCAGAAGTATTTTATCGAGCTGATAGGACTTGAGGGCATCCAACCATACTCACCCCTATGAGTTCTCAGGCAGTTCGGGTTGATTGGGGATGTACCTCTCTGGACGAGGACGACACTGTATGAAGACGAATAAAATGGACAGATTCCAATACCAAGGATAATGAGGCTTCAGGAGGAGTGGAATGATTTAGTCACAATGAAAATGGGTCAAAATCTGTGGTGCACTCCAGAATATTATGTCTGGATCAATGTAGAAGATGAGCTAGCCCGACCAAGCAGGGAAGGAATAGCCTGGTTGGAGGAATTAGTGGCGGCTTTGCAAATCTATCATGAGATCTTGACACACTAACTTGTGACCTCCTTCATGCACCGTCACGTGGTCCCAGGATCAATTGATCGCAAACTGCCACCCGCCAAGGATGATGACTGAGTAGTTGAGTGTATCCAGATTGAGTCTAAGACAGAACCGGAGGAAGATCCAGAGGAAGAACCTGAGTTCAATGATGATAAAGAAGAATTTGAAGAAGACCCGGAGGAAAAAACAAAAGAAGAAGAAAAGATGGGGAATGATTTCGGGGATGGTTACTAGAAGTTGGTTGATTTCACCCATTTCCCCACTTTGTATCTTTACCCCGAACTTTCTCATTTCTCCAAGGACAAGTATGTTTGAGCCCATGTAATTCTATAAATGTTGAAAATAATGATGTAACCTCTGCTCCTGCCTATTACAATCCAAATACTATCAATGAAAACCAAAATTTGCTTTATATCTAATTGTTTGTTAAATATTCGCGACTTAGGCCTAGCTCCGACAAACAGAGGTTCCACAAATTTTAAGAAAACGTGCTTGCCTGAATACATGAACTAACTGCTCTGTGTGCCTATTACTTGTGCAAATACTGAAACTAATTTTTGTTCTTTTTCTTTTTCTTTCTTTTCTTTTTACTTTATTATTCCCTAAAGAAACGTTAGTTTGTGTTTACCCAAAACTGGCGGAACCATCGTACAATTTAAGATCGAAAGGGAAGATGTCTGCAATAGATAACCCGACCGAACACGCTCTGATAATAGCTGATAGCCCAGGGATATCGGGAGAGAAGGATGATATAAGGAGTGAAAAACATATGGCCAGGATGACCCAAGAGATGGAATCATTGAGGGAGGAAGTACAACACATTTGGGAATTAGCGCATCTGGCCGTGACAATGCTCCCACAACCACCCTGTTTTCCTTATCTAGATTCAATCCCTGACCACTTTCCTTCCACTACTCTCCAAGAGAATAATACCACGACTTCAGTCCCTACCACCCAGATTATACCTCCAGTAACCCCTGAAAACCCAGTAAACCCTCCCATACACACTCCTTACGTACCAAATTACATTCAAACACCGAAAAACCTGCAAGTTGCTACCAACACGGTTCACCCCTCCTCGTGATGGAGTCACCTTTACTACTAACCAAAACTAACACATATCCGCGACACATACCGCTGCACATGAGCGATATGTTCTCCCGCGTATGCCATTTCAAAACTCACTTTCACAACGCCTATCACGGTTAGGTTGCCTTATGAGGTTGATCAATATGCCAAAATGGAAAGGTAAGCTAAGTATAAGGAGGAGGAATCAGTGTCTGAGCAATTACGATCATTGAGAAAACAAATAAAGAACCTTCAAGTCACCCGAGGGAGCAAAAGTTTAGACTATAAGGATCTGTGTATCCATCCTAATGTGGACATGACGATAGGGTACAAGCCTCCAAAGTTTGATATCTTTGATGGGACAGGTGATCCACATGCACACTTGAGAGCCTACTGCAATAAGTTAGTTGTAGTAGGAAGAAATAAGAAGTTAAGGATGAAGCTGTTCATAAAGAGTTTGACATGGGAAGCACTTTCTTGGTACACTCGCCAGGATCCCCAAAACTGGAGGGAATGGCAGGATATGGCAGAAGATTTTATGAATCGCTTCCGGTTCAACACATAAATGACTCTCGATAGGTTCGCACTGGTAAACCTACATAAGAAGCCGTCTGAATCATTCCAAGAATATGCACTCGTTGGAGGTCAGAGGTTTCCAGAGCAACACCCCCGTTAGATGAGAATGAGCTGACTAAGTATTTCATCAGGGCTTAGAAAGGGATCTACTTTGAGAAAATGATGGGCATGATGGGGTAGAAATTCCCTAACTTGTCGAAATGGGAGACTGTTTAGAGGAAGGTATAAAGTCTGACAAGGTACAATCTATGGGCGCATTGCAAGCAGCTAGCAAAGCAATCCAATCAGGACCAATAGGCAGTGGAAAGAAGAAAAAGGAAGAGGTATCATCAATTATTCCCTATTACCGGTCCAATACACATCATGGAAACACCTATTACTCTCCAAACAACTATTCCCCACACCCACCTGCTTATGCTCCAGTATACAACACACAACCATACTATAATCCCCAACCTCAATATAACCCACCTCGAGCCTATACAAATCCAAACCCACCACGACCGTACGCTCCAGTTCAAACTACCACTTATCAAAACCGACCCACCTAGGCACCCCGACCTCTCCCAATTTTTAAAAAGAGAGGTCCTAGAAACTATACCCCGATTGCTGAACCTTTGGCTTAATTGTTTGAAAGGCCAAGGAGAGAAGGTTTGATACATCCGATAGAAGGAAGGGTTCCTAAATATCCCTCAAAATACTTTGATGCAACCAAAAAGTGCGTCTACCCCTCAAACGTATCGAGCCACGATACTGAGGATTGCTTCAAACTAAAAAATAAAATTGAGTCACTGATCAAAAGTGGAGCCATTTAGTGCATCCCAGCTCCACCCAATGTGAACCGCAACTCGCTGCCAAACCACCGGAATCAAGGAGCTAATATGAGCACTATAGATAAAGAATATGACCTGAAAGGAACCATCGTCACAATAGGGAGCACGAAGGCTGCAAGGGTCCCACCTCGAAGGACTCCAACAATCATAGTATAGTTAAAACCTATGGTGATGGTCCAAACTTACCAGCAACAGTCTACCGCTTCCATCAAGGATAAAGAGTATCGGGAATACAAGACACTCCCGTGGACACATCAACAGAAAAGGAAAGCCAAGATGATGGATTCCGCAACTGTTTATGGAATGACTAGGTCGGAGAGGTGTTATGCTCATGAGGATGTAAACCGAGGGAATCCAGGAAGGGAACAAATTTAGAGAAGGAATATAATAGATTCAGAGGCCACAAAATTCTGGAAGAGGAGGTCAACCAAAGAATACTCCGTGGAGGAACAACTAAAGAAAACCCCAACGCAAATATCAATCATAGATCTACTGATGAGTTCTGACAGTCACAAATACGCCCTGACGAAAGTGTTCAGTGGGGTGAGCGTGCCAAGCAACACCACCAGTGAGGCATTGGCAGCAACTTTCAGGAAGATGGTCGAAGCAAATATGGTCACTTTCCGCATAGATGAGCTTCCTACAGAGGGCGTGGGTCACAACAAAGCTTTACATATCACTGTCAAATGTGGAGATAAAGTGGTATCCCGAGTGCTTGTTGATGGAGGATCAGGAGTCAATATCTGCCTGCTCTCTACCCTAAGAGAGTTGGGTATCCAGCTGAGATAAGCAAAAGAAAGTCATGTGAGGGTGACAACTTTAGACGGGTCACAAAAGGACGTCACTGGAGAAATTTATTTGGCTCTACAAATTGGACCAGTTGTGTTTCCCATGCTATTCCAAGTGATGGATATTTCATCTTCATACAACCTGTTGCTAGGAAGACCTTGGATACACATGGCAGGGGCAGTTCTATCTACCCTGCACCAGTGCTTGAAATTCGAGTGGGGTTGCCAAGAGATTGTAATCCACGGCGATTGGAGACAATCAACTTATCTAGAACATGCAGTTCCGTTCATAGAAGGATTAATCGGGGTCGATTTCTATGCAGTTGAGATCATGCTGACCACGAAAATAGAAGAGACCGAGCAAAATCTGGGAATGCTATCACCATATAGATCAAAGATGGCTATGAGAGAAATGATGAAGTACAGATACAGACTAGGAACTAGCTAGGAGACCGATCAGATGGTATAATAGAGCCGATTGAGCCGAATGGGCAGAAAGGTAGGGCCGACATAGGGTATCAACCTCAGACTTGGAGACTTGTATCGGTAACTTTGGGAAGAAGGATTTTGTGCTAGAGCGTGTTTCTGGTATGGGTCAGAGCTCAACACCAGAGGATGACATCGTCGATGGAATGGGAAGGCTATTCGTGGGCATGATCTAGGAATGCTATGACAAAGTAGATATCAAGCCACTGACCATTAGGAATGCCGAACTAGGAGAGGACTTGCAGAATTTGACTACCAGCACGTCTTTGGTTCGCCGGGAGTCTTGGTAGAGTGGAATTGTAAAAGTTTTAAAAAGAGCACACGATCAATTGAGGCTTGAACCGTGTCTGTACTTTTTTGTCACTTGCCTCTTTCAACGCTCAGACGTTCCTATTTAGATGAAATGAAAATAAATGCTTTCTTAATATTTTTGCAAATTTATTTATCGCGTAATTTATACTTAGTTTTTCTTTTCAGTAATCAAAACGATAAAACCCGCATTTCGCAATTATGACATGTAACGAAACCCTCGAGCAAAGCGATCCAGATTACGAAGAATACGACAAAAGCATTATTCCAAATAATCTCCATAATAGATCGAACAACTGTAAATCCAGAAAAAACCTAACCTTGAAGAGACAGAAGTGGTCATCCTGGGAAACGAAGAAGACGTGAAAGAAACCCGAATTAACATCCATCTGGAAGCAGAGCAGAAAGAAAAATTGGTCGATCTCCTCCGACAATACATGATGTGTTTCGCATGGTCGTATGATGATATGCCTAAGTTAAGCACTAATATCGTTTCACATTGATTGCCTACCGATTCCGCTAGACCGCCAGTCAAACAAAAACCCAGAAAGTTCAAACCAGACTTGAGTTTGAGGATAATAGAAGAAGTAACCAAGAAAATAAAGCGAACGTGGTGAGGGTCACCAATTATCCCACATGGTTGGAAAATATCGTCCCGGTACCAAAGAAGGATAGGAAGATCAGGATATGTGTGGATTATCGAGATCTTAACAAGGCCAGCCCGAAGGACGATTTTCCTTTACCAAATATTCATATCCTCATCGATAACTGCACAAAACACGAGCTGCAGTCATTCGTGGATTGTTTCGTCGGGTATCACCAGATCCTGATGCACAAAGAAGATGCAGAAAAGACAATGTTCACTACACGTTGGGGAGTCTACTACTATAGAGTCATGCCATTCAGCCTCAAAAATGCTGGCGCCACTTACATGAGGGCCATTAAAGCCCTCTTCATGACATGATTCACAAAGAGATCGAGGTATATGTGGATGATGTCATCATCAAGTCTCGGAAGAGTTCAGAACATTTAGACGACCCGAAGAAGTTTTTCGAATGCTTGCGTGGGTATAGTTAAAAGTTAAACCTAGCAAAATGTGCATTCGGAGTCCCTATTGGAAAATTTCTAGGTTTCATCATAAGCAGGAAAAGGGCTAGAACTATATCCTTCAAAGATCAAAGCCATTCTAGAGTTGCCACCGCCCAAGAGCAAGAAGGATATGATGAGTTTCCTTGGTAGGATGAATTACATCAGCCGTTTCATAGGCCAGTCTACAGTAATTTGTGAACCTATCTTCAAGATGCTAAAGAAGGATGCTGCTACAAAATGGATAGAAGAGTGTCAGAAAGCCTTCAACAGAATTAAGGAGTATTTGTCAAATTTACCAGTGTTGGTTCCTCCCGAGCCCGGGAAGCCACTGTTGTTATATCTGTCGATCTTGGATAATGCATTCGAATTCGTGTTGGGAAAACACGATGAGACCGAGAGAAAGGAGCAGGACATCTACTACTTAATAAAGATGTTCACACGATGCGAGGCCAAATACACCCTAATAGAGTGCACTTGCTGTGCCTTGATTTGGATCGCCCAGAAACTGAGGCCTTGCATGTCAGCATACACCACGCATTTAATATCCCGACTCAACCCGCTCAAGTGTATCTTTTAGAAGCCGATGCCTAGAGGAAAACTAGCCAAATGGCAGATTCTTCTCAGCAAATTTGATATTGTCATAACACAGAAGGCCATCAAAGGACAAGCCTTAGCCG
This sequence comes from Nicotiana otophora, assembly GCA_000715115.1. NCBI lineage: Eukaryota > Viridiplantae > Streptophyta > Magnoliopsida > Solanales > Solanaceae > Nicotiana > Nicotiana otophora. The sequence continues at coordinate 61,197 of AWOL01S0009933.1, forward strand.
ACCACCTTGCAGAGAATTCAGTGGACAAGGTTTATGAGCCGCTCACTACATACTTCCCAGACGAAGAAGTGTTGTTCGCCGGAGAATATATCGCAGAGTCATACCCAGGGTGGAGAATGTTCTTCGATGGAGCAGCAAATTTCAAAGGAGTAGGAATTGGGACAGTCCTATTTTTGGAATCAAAATAACATTACCCAATATCAGCAAAGATAAGGTTCCCTTGCACCAATAATATAGCCGGGTATGAAGCATGCATCCTCGGGATCGGGATGAAGGTCGACATGAACATTAATGAGCTTTTGGTCATAGGAGATTCAGATCTATTGATACATCAAGTTCAAAGAGGATGGACTACCAAAAACGTCATGATCCTTCCATACATGCACTGTGTAAAGGAGCTATGCAAAAAGTTCACAAAGATCTAGTTCAAACACATTTCCAGGATCCAGAACGAGTTTGCCGATGCTCTTGCAACCTTATCATCCATGATTCATCATCCAAATAAGAATTACATAGACCCTATCGAGATAGAGATTAAGGATCAATACGCATACTATTTTAATGTAGACAAAGCGCCAGATGGTAAATCATGGAACTACAATATCAAAAAATTCCTTGAAACGAACGAGTATCTAGAGAATGCTACTAATAGTCAGAAGCGAGCACTCAAAAGGTTGGAAAATCACTTTTTCCTCAACAGGGAAGTCCTGTATAGGAGGACCCTAGTCTTGGATCTGTTAAGATGTATAGATGCCACCGAAGCAACCAGATTGATAGAAGAAATACACGTAGGAACATGCGGACCCCATATGAATGGCTTCACCTTGGTCAAGAAGATTTTAAGAGCCGAATACTTTTGGATGACCATGAAAATCGATATTATCCACTATTTGCAAAAGTGTCACCAGTGCTAGATCCACGGGGATTTCATCCGGGTTTCGCCCAATGAGTTGAATGTAATGGGTTTGCCTTGGCCATTTGTCGCATGGGGCATGGACATGATGGGACCAATAGAGCCCATCGCATCAAATGGGCACTGTTTCATCTTGGTAGCCTTTGATTATTTCACCAAAGGGCCAAAGCTTCTACGCACAAAGCCGTCACAAAGAAAGTAATGGCATATTGTGTCCGCAATAACATTGTCTGCCGATTCGGGATACCTGTGTCAATCATCACTGACAATGCAGCCAATATCAATAGTGATCTCATGGGGGAAATTTGAGAGAAGTTCGGAATTATCCACCGTAACTCTACAGCCTACAGACCACAAATGAATGGAGCAGTTGGAGCAGCCAATAAAAAAATCAAAAGGATTCTACGAAAGACAGTGGACAATCATAGGCAATGGCATGAGAAATTATCCCTTGCCTTACTAGGTTATCAGACCACAATGAGGACATCCACTGGGGCAACGCCATACATGTTGGTATATGGAACTAAAGCCGTGATACCCGCATAGGTCGAGATACCATATTTAAGAGTCATTCAAGAAGGCAAGTTAGACGAGGCAGAATGGATACGGTTCAGGTAGGAGCAACTCATGCTCATCGACGAGAAGATAATGGATGCAGTATGCCATGGTCAGCTGTATCAAAATAGGATGGCCAATGAATTCAACAAAATAATGAAGTCTCGCCAGTTTATACCGGGACAGTTGGTTTTGAACAAAATATTCTCTCACCAAGAAGAAGCCTAAGGAAAGTTCACACCGAATTGGCAAGGTCCTTATGTGGTTCAGCGAGTGTTGTCGGGAGGAGCTCTGATCTTGGCAGAGATGGACGGAAGAGTTAGCACGAAGCCTATATAACTTAGATGCAATCAAGAGATACTACGTTTGAAGACAATAGAGTTAAGTTTTGGCTGTAACAGAACTACGCTCGACCTGATTTCCATGGAGGGATATGTAGGTAACCTATGTAGGGTTCGGTTTCTCTCTCTCTCTCTCTCTCTTCCCTTATTTTGTAATAGAAAATCCAAATATCATTTTGTATGTACTCGGAACTACGCCATGACTTGATTTCCTTGGGAAGGAATACGCAGGCAATCCTCATCGAATTCAGTCATTTTTTATAATTGAACTACGTTTTGGCCTGCTTCTATTTGGATACATAGGCAGTCTGAGTCAGACTCGTGTCATGCCCCGACCTCGGGGAGCGCGACTGGCGCTCAACCGAGATACCCCGATTAAGCAAGCCTGCTAGATGCCTTTTACCCAACCTTGCCCATTAACAATATAAGAACCAGTACAAGTGAGAGACATGAGAAGAGTCAAGTGTTCCACAATCTTTTCCATTACTAAAAGATATTCATTTATGATTTCCAAAATATTTCAAGTTTATAGATATGATGAAAAACATGTTTGCCCAAATACCAACACTTACTAGTTTAATTCCCAACATCATACACCACCCACAACCTGTCTACGGAGCCTCTAAGTACAACAAAAGAGTAGTATGGAAGTGCCGACGACAAAACCCTGGCTATACCTCAAAACATAAAGTACTAACATCAAATGACATGAAGCTCGGAACATAGTAGAGCTTACCAAAATCTACTGAATAGAGAGTAACTGCTAACGAGGATCAAAATCGCCCGCTAACGAACCACTTGCATCCATTGAAGATGCAGCGCCCCCGACAAAAAGGACGTTTGTACATATGGAATAGTACTTATATGTAAAGCTAAATGCCCTCTTTCAAAATAGAATGCCAATATAAGAAAGGGAAAACCATAGAAACAACAAGTCACAATCAAAAATATCCAAATGCCCAGTTAAAATATAACAATTTTCAAAACACGAAAATAATATATATTTTTGGTTGGGAGATCATTAGCACAGATATACCACCGTGGTTTTAGCACGGAGTCCAATCACGCTCGATCGGCTAGGCCATCTCCCTACGAACAATGTGATTTGACATGTGATGCGAAAAAAAAGATGTTACCAAGAGTAGTACCACCATGTGCGCAACATGACGTCCGATCACCACCCGACTGGCTAGGTCATCTCCCCACATATGCCATGTGAGTCGACATTAAATCCAGGTCTATCAACAATCTCATCCCAATTAAGGGGAATAATCACAATCACATCAATATTTCAATCTCATCCCAAATAAGGAAAATAATCACAATCCACTCCTACACCGGCACATGTAGTTTGGGGTGTGGGCCTTACGATCCACCCTTCCTCGGTTTGCTAATGATACTCCCAAAAACATTTTTGTTTTGCACACGAGGGAAACAAAAGTACAAACATATGTTATATTCACCTCATTATCTTTCACACTATAAATATCTTCATTAGTACTTTCAACCATTCACAACATCGTTATTTTCTTGGCTCTCTTGGCCATACTTATAATTCTTCATCCGTGGCATGTTGGCTGTATTTCATATTCCATATTTTTATTTCTTTACTTTCATGGATCATCATCATAAATATCAACAAATAGAATATTCCGAAAATCACAACTTTAGATTTATTAGTAACGAAAACTTTAAACATAATGGATTTCTTTCCAAGAAATGGAGTAAAATGATGGGCAATCGAAGCACAAGTTAAAATCATAGGCAATCGAAGCACAAGTTAAAATCATAAACGAGTAACACATCATTTATTCTTGAAATACTTTTCCCCAAAAGGGAAATACACAATTTCAACTCATGAAAATATAAGAGCTCAAAACACATTGGAAATACTTACAAAGCATAACATTAGTTAAAACATCCATATTTGGGCATAACTTGGGTACATAAGCTTTTAGAAAAATCTATTTTCGAAGTCAGTTTGGAACAGTTGAATCAAGGCATATTTCATAACCTTTATCACATCATTTCATTTCCTCGGTACCATTGACCACAAGTATAACTTTCATTCCTAGCACGTTGGCCACACTTTATATCTCCAACCCACTTCTTTCACTTTCAAGCATCCTTATAGATTATCAACAACAAGGCATTTCTACTCAAGACTTTAAATACACGTTTGAGCAACTAACCAAATTAAGGGTCTTAGGCACATGTGATTTCTTACACAATTCGACATGCTAGTTTTCATTAGAATCACGTTTTCAAATCATAACATGTTAACACACAACCTATGCTTAATCACCTTCTCAAATAGTAACTCAATACAAATTCAATGCATATATCTTTTGATACAAGGCTTATTCGGAATAATCAATTTATAATGAATAACACGGGACTTACAAGGCCATTGTGGGATTCAATTCTAAAAGAGGAGTTTAGCCAACATACCTTGTTTGAACTTTCCTTAAGTTACTACAACGTCCCAACACTTCTAGAAATAAGATATTATAGGAAGATAGCGAAAATCAGATAATAATCAGAAGGATTCACATAGTATAACTCTCTAAGGAATTTTGTCAAACACCTAGTATGCAAAATAGACTATAAAGCTCTACAACGGTAATCCCTTCCTCCCTCAACCAATTTCAACAAGAAACTAACCAAAATGGTTCATTAATCCCACATACTACAACCTATTGTCACATGCATGGCCTATTTCCAACCCCAACAATATACTTGAACTCATAACCTCTTGCATGAAAGATTAGGAGTAGGACTTACCCGGATAGATGATAATCTAGTGATTGACTTCCTTGATTCTTAAAGATTGGTGCAAGAATGGGTGATTAGAATGCTAGGTTTCCTCCTTCTCTCTCTAAAATGCTCTTACCTCTCTCTAAAATTATTAGACAATCGCCCCGAAATAAGTCCCAAAGGCTATTTATCAAAATGGGTATAAGTTATAAATAGGGAAAATGGACCCTCCGAACTCAGGCTTGCGGTCGCAAAATAGACCGCATAACAGATATGCGGTCCGTAAAATGGACTGCGAAAATGATGCCCAAAAACTGGAATGGTCTGGAAAGGTCTGCGACAGGTTTGCGGTCCGCAGACCACTTATGCGACCGCATAATCACCCAACAAAATTCTTCATCCAAAATATGCGATGGATGTGCGGACCGCGAAATGGATATGCGACCGCAGAATGGGTCGCAAAACAAACTTCAAAATTCAACCATTTTTCTGCTCAACTCTGCGACAGATATGCAGCCTATATAATGGATCTGCGGTCGTGAATCTGATCGCATAACTGGCCCTTCAGAAAAAATTATCCACCAACACCTCGATACATTCTTCAACTCAAAAAGTTAGTACCACGGCGAAGATTAACTACTACATCCGTACACATTACCTGACCTCGCCACCACAAAACTAGAAGTCTTTGGCGAAATTTTACGGGGCCTTACAACTCGGCCACTTCATTTTTAATCTCATCATTTTGCATCTTTGTAATTAAACTACGTTCTAACCTGATTCCATTTGGATACATAGGCTGCCTGAGTCAGGCTCGGTCATCTTCATTATATTTTTCTTTATCATTGCCTACAAACTATGTTCAGACCTGATTCCACTTTGAATACGTAGGCAACCTGAAAGGGTTCAGTCATAACTCTAGGAAAACATTGTAATGCATTAGTTTATATTACGATGCAATCGCAACAGCAAGAAGCCACATCATCAGAAGCACATGAAGGATCAACATAGAATAGAGTCTTCAAGAAATAACGCTCACGTTTGAGGAACTTCTGAAACATATCATAATCCGGAACGACGACATTTGTCATAAACAAAAGATTTTTTCAAAATGTTTTCTAAAGATATCGTAATCCTCTCTACTTACCGAACTTCATGGCGTAACCTTATCGGGATAGGGGCAAGGCCAGGACTAAGGTCAACACAAACCAACACCATCAAAAGTGTAGGAAAAACTTTGTAATGCATTAGTTCATATTAAGACGCAATCGCAGCAGCAAAAAGCCACATCATCAAAAGCATCATGGAGGATCGACATCCATAGGACAGAGTCTTCAAGAAATAACGCTCGCATTTGAGGAACTTCCGAAACATGTCATAATCCAGAACAACGACATTTTCCATAAAACAAAAGATTTGTTCAAAATGTTTTCTAAAGACATCGTAATCCGCTATACTTACCGAACTTCATGGCATAACCTTATCGGGATAGGGTTAAGGCTAAGACTACGTTCAACACAAACCAACACCTCCTCCCCCCCGCTAAGAATATTTCTTTGAATGCATTTCCAAAAGGACATAAAGAAGTGTTGGAACATACTGGGGCAATAACGGATCTACCACTCTCTCATAACTATCATCTCTCTTTCCTTATTCTAATTTTTCCTTACATAGCTAAAAAGCTAACTCTCAGATCTTGGAACCAAGCCACTGACTCAGACGAAGCATATTGTATATAGCAAACCGTATGCTCAACTCAATAGAACATATTGTATATAGAGAGCCACTAGCCCCGCCAACCGGAGCGTATTGTATAAAGAAAACCGCATGCTCAATCGATTGGAGAACCCGGTACAAAATCGAGCCGTTGGCTTTGCCAATTGAAGCCCTGTATATAGAAAATCGCCAGCTCAATCAATCAGAGCGCCCTATATGAATCGAGCATTGGCTTTGCCAATCGAAGCCTTGTATATGGCAAACTGTTCGCTTCTCCAACGGGAGTGATTTGCAACGCCACTCTGCCACATCAGAGATCAGTAGATAGCTGCAAACCTCACCGCTAACGTTCTGCGAATCAACGACCGCAATTTAGTTTCACAATCAAGAGTACCTCTTGGGCATGCTCCTTTTTCCTTATTTTTATCTCGAATGTTTTGATGTATTGCTCATGCAACTTACATGCATGATTACATTCATTTTTCAAAGTTAGAAACTCCTATCGTGCGGAGATGCTTTACATTTCAGTGCCATCACTGCCATCATGTGGAGATACTTTACATTTCAATGCAACCTCTCCCAGCAAGCGGAGATGCATTTTACATTACAAGTCAACTACTCCCATCGTGCAGAGATGCTCCCAACATGAGAGACTTAATGCTTCGATAGCTGCGGAACGGTACATAGCCCGGCTAACAATCGAGTCAAATTCAAGTATCCCATCATCCAAATCCTAAATAACGGCTAGCCGACAACTACGCATCATCATTCCTGCATCGCTTACATCACATCTCAACCCTACCCTTCTTTGTTTTTTTGAATTACAAAGCATGACTTGTTCTGTTATCTTTCACTAATTGATGTTAGTGATAATATGCTATGGCTGACTGTTTACGTTTGTTGTTAATGACATATGGTTGATAAGCTGATTTTGGAATCATGAGTTCCTTAAATTGTTGATTAGAACTATGTATTGATCCTAACGAGTATCCGGTGACTTTCACCTACTGTTAAGCCATGTAAAACAATAGCCTAAGAACTCTTAAACTATCCTGATAGCTAGTTTCAGACCTCTTTGATATTTTATTAGAACTACCATGACTGTTAACTAATCCACCTTGGTTATTATTGGCATTTTATAATGAGTCACCTGATAACCTAGACTTAAGTGAATATGAAATTTCTTAGTGATAAAAATAAGATTGTCATCTTGGTTTTGGAATACCAGTTCATGACATTGAACCCATCTTTTCTTTCTGGTCTGCTCTGTGACTTTTGTTATTTCTTAGAAGGCTTTTTATTCTCTGTTTAACCTCATGACTATCTGATCACACTAATATAAACATATCCTAAGCTAATTCCTATATCATCTTTGTATGTATTATGATGATTACCATGCACTTAACTGAAGCTATGAGGTTTAGTTAAGAATCTGTCCATTCCATTTGTTGTGTTGAAGTACAGACATTAAGTTCCACTATAACTGAATATCTCACACTTGTTTTTCCTAACAAGTTCCCTAATGTTATCACTGCCTTTTTTTCTGGAATTCATGAAGTGACACAGTTAGCTTGATTCTATGATGATACCACTTTATTCATTTCTGAAATGATATGACCCCTGCTAAATGTCCCATGTGGGAGAGTTCTGTTGAATACCCTGCACTCATCTTGTTCTCCAATACTTTTGTTTGTATTTCATAATCATTTATATGTCCACATTGTCCTTAAAATTTCACTAAGCTCACTTAAATAAACTATGCCGAACCTGTAAACTTGAGCTGAATCTTCTGTTGCTACTATTTGTGTATAATAGCATGCTTTGTTCTCTAATAAAATTAATATGAAATTAAAAGCTTTTATAAATAAATGATCATGCCACTTGTTTTAGAATGAGGCAGGGTTTTTATCTTAAGGCTCTGTTAATACTCTTTAGAAGTTTTAAATAAAGTTGTTAATTTGTAACTCTGTTAATACTCCTTAGAAGTTCTAATTGAAGTTGTTAATCTGTAACTCTGTTAATACTCTTTAGAAAGTTTCAATTGTAGTTGTTAATCTGTATCCCTCTTAATACTCTTTAGAAGTTTAATTGAAATTGTTAATCTATATCTTTGTTAATACTCTTTAGAAGTTTCAATTGAAACTATTAACTTGTATGCATACTAGAAGTTAAGACTTAAGTTAAAACTAATATGTGATTAATCTAATTGAAAGTTGCCAAGAGAATGTATCTGTGTCCAAAGACTCTATAGGTGTGAATCTTGCATTTACTTTACTCTTAAGATATGTGATTTTGGGAGTTTGGGTTTCTAATAGTAATCTGATAATGCTTTTGTCTCTATGTGTGCTTGAAGTTGATTTCTTCTAAGCATACATGTCTTGTCACATTATTCACAGTGAATAGTATACCTATGTTTAAATTATGGTTACACTAGCGTGATTGGCTGCCTTATGATCCTATAGTATTCTGTATTAGCTATTACGAGAGATGCATACCCCTATGGTGTGGTATTACTGTGGTATGGGGATCTACATTGAGTGCCTCATTGGCACCTAAACATGTAGGGAGGAATGAGTGTGAGTAGTTAGAGGCATTTTGGAGTAGAATTTTCCTTTTGGTTGGGTTACTCTCCCTGATACAAGCACTGCTTTGGGCCTTGAGACCCTTGGGACCTTTGAAGTATGAGGTAACCAAAGATTACCTTGGCCTTGAATGGAATTTTACCCTTAGCCTCTAATCTATTGACATTTATTACTCCTTTTATGTTTAGTATTTAATGACAACAAAAGGCTCTCAGTGTGAATCAATTTATTATCTGTGACTCTGCACTAGTTTTATATTTGGATTACTATTGATTGCTGTAATTTTTCTTTGGCACATACTAGTTTATCTCATGTGTAATTATGCATATTGAATAACATATCTAATGACTTTCTTTTCTTTTCTTGATCATGTATTACTTTTGGGCATGCTGAGTTCTCAAAGAACTCATGCCCAAATCGCTATTTACTTGGCCTGCCTCTTTTCAGGCACAAACCAGAGTTCACTACTTCTTCTATACTGCTTTATTTATGTTTATTATTGTTTTATACATGTTTATAACACTTGCCATATTGATTGAATGATTTATTCTATATCTTTGATTCATGTGAATAATCTAGGCAAACCCCTAAAGACATAGGACTAAAAAAGAAGAAGTGTTAGACTTAGTAGTAGATAGCTATAATTCGTTAATCACATATACTGTTTAAACTATTAATCTCTACTAACAATTTTATGATGTCTTTTTGAACCAAAAAAACTTTTGGAAAGGATGACAATCTTCTCTTTCAAAACCAGAAATGAAATCTGAAAATTGGCCTTCTAAAATCGAGTTTTTTCCAAAATTAAACAAGAGCCGCTGTCCAGTTAAAGGGCTTCCAACGATTTCTTTAAAGTAAAACGAGATTCGAAAACCAAGGTATATCTTAGACCTACTTCTTTACAATACCTTTACTTCACTAGATGTTATATAAGTAGCCATATTCATTTAAAGACAAAGTGATTTATAGCTTAGCCACATCTCACAAAGTTTTATAAACACAAACGTTATGTACATACTTCAAAAATCTTTCAATCATACATATGCAAACATTATCTTAAAAGCTTTTATAAATCTATATCCCTTGTAAGAATACATATCCTCTTCTCAAATAATAAGTTCTAAATTAGATATATAATACACCATATTTGTAGCGCTAGTTAAGCAAAGTATAGACAACTAATCATTTAAATCTAGTCTAAGTCCTGTAGAGCTACCTCGGGTAAATTTTAAAGGGTGCCTATGTCACGACCCCAATTTACCTCCGTAGGATATTGTAATGGCACCTAATCTTAGGGACTAGATAAGCATAATACTTACTGAATTAATGGCAAACTCAACCAACAAATATTAAATATGAAACATAAATTTTTCTATAAAAGCCAACAATCCCAAATTCGGTAGTACAAGTCATAAGCTCTACTGAGTTTACTAGAAAATCTCTAAATATAACTGTTCTGGAATAAAAATAAACAGTACAAAGTAAAATTTCAGAAGGTGACTCTGAGGCCTGCGAACGCAACAACAGGTATACCTTGAGTCTCCACAGCAAAACCCGAATAGCTAGCTAGTGATCAATGAATTTTGAAGTACCTAAATCTGCACAAAAATGTGCAGAAAGCGTAGCATGAGTACACCACAGTGGTGCCCAGTAAGTATCAATACTAACCTCGATGGAGTAGTGACGAGGAACAATCAAGACACCTACTGCACTTAATAACCTGAACGAGTATGAACATGGAACTAACAGGGTACAATATCTATATAAAATTAAGCATGATAACAATAATGAAACAATGCTGGTAATAGGAAACTAAAAAATAGCGTCGTGGAGTAAGCTGAATACAATTTAAGTCCGATGAAACCAAGTGAGGAAAAACAAGTAACAACTCAATAAGGGCAACCATTTTCACACAAGATTCGTTCAAGAATTTTCCCGAGGTACTTCCCCTCATAGTCACATTTCACGGGTCCCAATTGATGAACCCTAATCTCTCAGCATCCCGTGACCACATTACAATTCGCAACCGCACGGACGACTCACGTGCCAAGGGAGTGACAATATCTCATATCCGCATGGACAACTCACATGTTAACAATGACAATGACTCATGACTGCACGGACAACTCATGTGCCAATAGGATAACTCTCACACAGAAGGTAAGTCAACGAGGGTACATATAAATGGTCAATATCATCATAATTCATCTTCTTATACTGATATGGGCAATAAATTATGTGTATGCTTGTGTAAGTGTTCAATCACAACTCAAGTCAACAAGTACAAGTAGAGGCAACATAGGGAAAAAACACAACGAAACATACAATGTATAACTCACACAAGTAGGCACACTGCTCCACAAATATCGTCAATAACAATGCCCCCAGGCCATCACAAGTCATCACAAATCATTCCCCGACACAACCCACCTTCTCTCACCACGTGCGCAACAGTAAAGTAAATGCCTGCTTTGTCTCGCCGCAAGTGCATAATATATTTCCACCTTCTCTCGCCACATGCGTAAACCCACATATATAGCCCGCCTTGTCACGTCGTATGTGCAAATATCAATAATAATTATAGCACGGACAACTCATGTGCGAACACCCCGACAATCCTCTCAACAATACCACATGTGACAAAACATAATAACATAATATAAGGTCTTTCATTACATGTACCCATATGCCACGACGTTTCCTCAAAACAATTTCAATACCACAACCACACATAGACCTCGGCTCAACAACACTGAGTTCAATAATAACAACAACAATAACACGAGAGTATGGCAAGTAAATCAACATAAGAACTACAGAACACAGAGAAACGGAAGAACGAGCTCACAACGAAATACATAATAGGTAATAAGGGTTTCAGCAAGAATAGCTCAACAAGGGGAGAGTTACTGTATTACGATAATTCCACATAAGTACAACTCGACGATAAGAGAGATAACATGAATCTATGATCCCAAATAAGGATAGGTCAACAATGAAAGGGATAACAAAACTTCAGTTAAGGTTAAGCAATTATGAAAGAGATAATAATAACTTCAATTAAGGTTAAACTTTTATGGGAAAGACATCAATGACTTCAATTAAGGATAAACAATTATAGATAAGACATCAATAACTTCAATTAAGGTTAAACAATTACGGAAAAGACATCAATAACTTCAATTAAGGTTAAGCAATTACGGAAATGCAACATGGCAATAAGAGAGGCGACAACTTCAATTAAGGCACATAAGAGTTTTTTGGGAACAAGGGCCGAGCATGAATCAATCAACTCCAAATAAGACACGTACGGGTTAATTTACTAAGTGGAGGATTTAACATGATATGACAACTTCATTTTTACTGAACATAAGAACCTAAGATCCCTAACGGTCAAATTTCCACAAATAAGACCGAATACGTACTCGTCACCTCGCGTACACGGCCTTCACATGACATAATTAGCACCAATGACTCAACTACTAAGGGGGTAGTTCCCCAACATAAAGTTAGGCAATATACTTACCTCAAAGAAGCTAGACCGATACTCTAAAATGACCTTCTTGTGTGAAACAACCTCCGGACGGCTCAAATCTAGCAAAAATAACTTAACATCATAAATAAAAATCATAGAAAATAATTCCGGATAATAAAGCTTCGATCTTGAAAGAAAAATAAAAAGTCAACTCAAAAAGTCAACCCCGAACTCGCGTCTCGGAACCTGACCAAAATTACAAAAATCTGAACACACATTCGATAACGAGACCAACCATACAGGAATTACTCAAATCCGACCTCAAATAGGCTTTCGAATCTCAAAAGTTTAGTCTAAGAAGTTTTCACCATTTTCCCCAAAATTTCCAACTTAAATCACTAATTAAATGATGCAAATAATAATGGATTCATGAATCATAATAAGATCCGGGTAAAGAACACTTACCCCAATGAATTGCTTGAAAAGCCCACGAAATATCGTCACCAACCGAGCTCCCTAGGTCCAAAAATGAGTAATGAGACCAAACCCTCGAATATATGCTTCTACCCAGGCTTTTTGCATTTGCGGACAGAAATGCCGCACCTGTGGCCTCACATTTGCGAGTAAAGGCTTGCATCTGCGAACCCAGCTTACCAGACCAGGATCCGCATCTGCGGAAAAATCAATCGCACCTGCGATAGCGCAGAAGCTCCTAACGAACTGCAGAAGTGAACCCCTGCGCATTTGCGATCCCTGAGCCGCAGAAGCGGCCATCGCACCTGCGTGCAAAACTCCACAGAAGCGAAACTTCCGCCCAGGCCTCAATGTCGCAGAAGCGATGCAAGTCGCGCAGAAGTGGAGTCGCACCTGCGCTCCAAAATGTGCAGGTGCGAAGCACTAGAACCAGACCTGCCCAAATCATGAAAATGATCCGAAGCTCATCCGAAACATACTCGGGCCCCCCTGGGACCCCGTCCAAACATACTAACAAGTTCCATAACATAACGCGGACCTGCTCGAGGCTTCAAATCACATCAAATAATATCAAAACTACTAATCGCACCTCGAATCGAACTTAATAAACTTATAAACTTTTGACTTATACAACTCGCGTCGAATCATATCAAATCAACACGGAATGACGTCAAATTTTGCATGCACGTCCCAAATGACATAACGAAGCTAATCCAACTCCCAGAATTGAAATCCGAACCCGATATCAATAAAGTCAAATCTCGGTCAAACCTCTCAACCTTCCAAACCTTCAACTTTCTAATTTTTTCTTAATGCATCAAATTAACCCACGGGCCTCCAAATCCAAATACGGATACACAACTAACCCAAAACTACCATACGAAACTATTGTAATCATCAAAATACCATTCCGGAGTCATCAATATAAAAGTCAAACTCCGATCAACTCTCACCGCTTAAGCTTCTAAAATAAGAATCCTTCTTCCAAATTGATCCCGAATCATCCGAAAACCGAACTCGGCCACACACGCAAGTCATAACCCATAATACGAAGCTGCTTGAGACCTTAAGTCGCCGAACAAGACGCTAATTCTCAAAACGACCGGTCGGGTCGTTACAACCTAACACCTTCCCCTTAGAAGAACAAAAACCCTTACCCAAAATCTCACCGGTTAGCAGACTAATAGAAAAATGATCTTAGTAATTAAATAGGTACCCTACTATACCTTTAAATATTAGGCAGTGACTCTCTTTATCGTCAACAGGGAAACTACTAGTTGAATCTTGTTTTGACTCGTGCAAAATATGGTGCAACAAAGACGTTCCAACGTTCTATATTCATGCTACCCGTTGTTCATGGTAGTTTAGAACTTTAACTGTTTATGTAAATTTCAAACAAATATTGTACTATTTCTTCATTTCGGACTGTAAATCTAAATCACAGTGGCTCATGACTTGTACTACCAGTCCTTGGGAGGTTGTATAAAATTCAGTCAATTAATTTCTCGTTATTAATCATTTATCGTTTGTGTTACCTTATTCTATGTTTGGTTTACCTAGTACATTTAAAATTACCATCGTCGTCTACCGCAAGTTCCATTCAAAACTTATAACACTTTTTTTTCCGACCTTTCGATATGGTTGAAGTTTAAATCCCTTCGTGATGAAATGTACTCGACCATTATATTCGGATCCACTACTTTACTATAAGTGGGGATAAACGGGCATCGCATGGATCAAATGTGTACTGACCATGAGGGTAGTTATGGCATTTCAAAAGAGTTTTGCCTGTTAGTATCACACATCGTCCATGAAATTTGGACTACTCCTGAATTGACTCTTAAGACAAGTACCTTTCTATTTTACTGCAAATGCATCCCAGCACTAGATTCTGGGTCTACATTTTGCCCTTGATTCTTGAATTTATTTCATTACTAGAGAATCTATTCGCGCGAACAAAAAGAAATTAGTTCAAACATTTACATTACGTATTAAAGTTCTTGTTAATCTAAAACCTTTTTCAGATACATACAAAATACCAACAAAGAGAAACAAACATCTCATGCAAGACATAAATAATAGTACTATAATGTTTACTTTTTGAATCACTTGAAATAATATACTTTTTCCTTCTCTTCTATCAATGTTTACCTCTATATATAGAATTCTAAACGAAACAGTAAACAATAAAAGTACAACGCCACCAGTCCCGATCATATCATCAGGAAAAGAATCAAATTTGCATATCTCCTTCACATTTCATATTTTTTTCCTATTTTTTCATTTTTACGTTTTCTTTCCTTTTTGTTTCACTTACCATTTTCTTTCTCATCTTTCGTTGGTTTTCCTTATTTGTAACTCCTCTTTCTTAGCAAGAGAATCTCAGAAGGTTAAATTTCCCCTTTTTCCTCATCTTAATTCTTTTTAACATTTCCTAATAAAAAAAGAACGTTTAAGAAAGGTGAAAAAGAAAAAGTTTGTGGCCATTCCGTATCACCGCATACACAATTCCAATCTTCAACAATGGTTTTTTCTTTTTGTCCTTTCTCATTTCTTTTAATTTTCTTTTGCTTAGTTTTGTTACCTCTTTTCTGTTTCCTTCTCTCTCTTTCTTTCTTTCTCTCTCAGTCAGTCGTTTTACTATTCCTATTCTATAAAATTTCCTTCATTCTTCATAGCATATTCATTCTCATCTTTGATCCAAAATCCTCAGATAAAATCCGATAATTCTTATTTTGTCGATATAAGTGTCATCTAGTTTTTCAACATCCACATCATTCTTCCCCTGTAAATTATCACGAAGAATATCATAAAAGCCGAGATGATCGGAGCAGTCAAGGCATACAGCAAAAATGACGAATCTAAACTACTCCATATTTCGAAATTTTAAAAAAACTACCCCATCACAGAAGAAAAGAGAAATTCAAAAAAAAAATTCTCCATCCACGAAACAAAAGAGAAATCAGTACATTTACATCATAAGGAAAAAACAATATAATTAAAAATTACTGTTTCATGTCAAATAAAATAAAGTAAGGAAAAACAAATAAAGTACTACATCTCAAATAAATGAAAAAGTTGGTAGATTAATAAGTAGAAAGGTAATATCAAGAGATATATACTACAATACCGGCCTATGCAAAGATACTTTCTTACTGTCTACTATTCTTTGACTCATTAAAAAGTTTGATGAACAACTACTTCATTCCATACTTTACTTCATGGTCAAACAAATTATGTTCATTTTCGTCCAACGCTTTACTTTTGATCCTTGTCAAAACATAGAGTTGTTTTTCTGTCTGTTATCCTTATATTTATGGCAGAAGACCGAAACAGATGAGTCGTTTAGACTTCCTAATTAATGAGAACGTTTCGGTTGTGTCGTTTGGTTTTTTAAACTTAAGTTGAATTGAATTGGATAAAAAAGTTTTGGAAAAAAATACAAAAAAATGACAAAAAAAAATAAATAGCAATCCTGGTACAATGCCATGTCAGCATTCCTTGTCCCTCATTTATATACAGATATAATAGATTTGTTAGTGTACATGTAGTAAATATGGACAAGTTTGAATACGTTTTTTGAGAACCAACTATTGTTAGTTGAGTCATGAGTGCCTTGAGGTCTATGGATGAGACATGTGGAAGCTCTTGGACCTTAGTACTGTAACTTACTTTTGTGTTCTTCCGTTACTCCCTCATTTCTCTTTAAACATTTAAAACCGGAATGCATTATTTCATGTTTGTTTAACGCTACAAAAATAGGAGTGCGTGATACATTTTCTGTAATCGAAGTTTAACAAGGTGATACTTGTTTACCCGAAAAATCGGATATAGTTGAATTTATAAGTAGTTCTAAGGATATGTGATATAGCTTGACATAAATACGTAGAAGTGAAAATATTTAGATTCTTGGAAATAAAAACGGGAGATAAATTATTGAACAAGAATAGTGAGTATGCTAAATAAAACAAGCTCAAGAGATTTATTCTTCAATAAGAGAAGTAGTCTTTTTTTATAATGTGTCAACCTCCTTTGTGCTTACAAGGATTCCCCCTTTTATAGTAGAGGGATCTTACTTTATTTATAATAAAAAATATATAGTAGAGAACCCGTGATGAATTGTCTCTTCCTCGATTCCCACCAAGATTCTCTCCCCTAGTGCGGTTGCAACGGCTCTTGTTTGCGAGCTCGATACTGGCTCGAGCTCGGTATTGAATCAAGCCCTCGGCCTTGATTCGATTTCGACATTCGGGGTGAGTGTCAATCGGTCCGTGCGTCTCTGACAACCTTCACGTTGCCTAGCGGTTCGATTTGGTCATGGGCTCGATAATGATACCGAGCCGATTCCTCTATCGGTCTTGGAGTTCGAAGCTTGTTTGTACTATCTTCGGAACTCGTCTCGAAGTCCCACTTCGGTCGCTTACCATTCGAACTCGATCAAACATACGAAGGCCGAAATCTATTTCGACCGTATACGGATAGTCCTCTCGTTTCTCAGGAAGAATGTGGTGAGAAGCGATATGATTTTCAATGGCTCGATCGGATTATAAGCTGACGTTTTCACTGGGCTCGATCATGACGTACGTGATAGCTATCCCATCGATTTAGTCTTTCAAGGTATTTAATGCACGTCAGATGGTGGTCGGCCACCGCTGATACTGAACCGCCATGGTATAAACCTATAAATAACCCTTCCATTTATCATTTACCAGTTTTACTTCTTCAATCTCCCAAATTTTCTTACTCTTTCTACCTATATTTCGCCGCTTGTAGAGCCACCTTCACCAGCGTTTGGCACCATCAACCTTTCATCTTCCTTTGCTTTTCTTTTTCTTATATCAATGGCAAAAATTTCAAAAACCGGACCTCAGAAGGATCGATTTTAAGGTTGAAAATCCTTCATCGATTCCGGGTCGATGTGAACATGTGTTGATGTACACGTGCTCGATAACAGAGGGCCATCTCGAGGTTGTGAGGAAAGACTACAACTGGGGTCCCAAGGTTGTGTTGCAAATTCCGTCTCCCGAAGAGAGCATCATCACTTATGTAGAGGGATTTTTAAGTGTTTATACTTACCCCTTCACGTTGGGTCCCATCGACCCAGTGATCATTGATTTTTGCAAAAGATATCAGGTCACCCTCGGTCAAATTCATCCTTCTCTATGGCGCATAGTAATCTTACTTCGCTTCTTCTCCAACAAGGCCCGGGGGCTGGATTTTACCCTAAATGACCTCATACGATTGTATCGGTCTCAAATCTTTCGAGGACTAATCAGGCTCCATCGTCGGGCAACAAAATCTTTAATGTCGAGCATCGACGAAGATAAAGATCGGGGTTGGATGGGACATTACATTCAGGTGAGGACCCATGACCTTATCCCGGAAGAGAAGATACCGTTCCCCGAGGAATGAAATTTTGACCGTAAGTGATTTTCGTAAGGCGTTGCTTTTCGTATCTTTCTCTGATTCTATCTGATATCTCCCTCCGATATACAGCTGCCCCTTGGATTCCACAAGAGGTACATGACCTCGAGGATTGAGTTCGGAAGTTAGCCTCGACTTCTTCTTATGCCGAACACGCTTGGCGTAATTTGGCGAAAGGTAGGTGGGAGGCCAAGAATCATGGTAAGGGTCACTTCTCATGTTTTTCGAAATGTTTTTTAAGCTCCATTCGTTACTGACTTCCTTTCATGCAGGCGTAATCAAGGATGCCGTTTTGAGGCCTTCGAGTGGTGAGGTAGGAACCAAGTCCCCGGTCCCGAAACTGGGGAAAGATAAAAAGCGAAAAGCTGTCTCTCAGTCAGAGGACCTCAAGCCTAAAACTCGAAGGGTGAGGCAGAAGGCAATCGCCCTTTCGATGGACTTGGTCCAATGAATGAGAGAAGAAGAAGAAGAAAAAGAAGAAAAAGAAGAAGATGCTTTGGCTTTGGTGGTCCGATCTGCGAAAGCTATCGAGATCGCCAGACCATCTAAGCCGATGATGACTACACCGGTCGGGGCCAGTTTTCCGATACCCCGAGTCTCGATCAGAGTGTCCCGAGTGATTTGCTCGGGACCATGATAGTGGGTCATTTGCCTTCTCTTCCTAGAAGAGGCCCAACGTTTCTCGGGTAATGATTTTACCGCACTTGGTTTCTTCGTTCTTTTCTAAACCTGACTTGTGTTTTTTCCCTTCTGTGTAGGCCATTAGCAAGTTTCGAGCCGACCTCAGCCAGTGTGAGGTCGAGCTTCAGAAGGTCTCGGGGGAGAGAGATGCTCTGCGGCTTCTTTGCGGCCACAAAGACTAGGTTATAAGGGACCTCCAAGCAGATTTGGCTAAGGCTCGTGAAGCAGAGGCCGAACTAGATAAGCAGGTAAGCCTCGTTCTGTTAGAGTATGGGTTTGACCCAACTGTGGAAGCTAACCCTTCATTATCTCACCTGCAGCAAAAGGTTGAAAAGATCGGGTTGCTTCGGGAAGAAGTCGATCAAATCAAGGCTGAATGTGATCGGTGGAAGGAGACGATCGACCGCCTGGCTGTAGAAAAAGAAACAATCTTGGCCAAATTATCATCGGCCAATGTTCAGCTTCGAAGTGTCAAGCAAAAAAGTTCGGCTCAGGCCAAGAGGATCGAGGCTTGAAACAAGGCTTGCTGAGGCCAAGGCGGAGATTGAGTCATCGAAAGTCATGGCGGACAAGTCTATTGCTGTGTATCGAGCCGATGTCGAGGCTGATCAAATGGAGGCAAGAGAGGTAGCAGATATTGCCGACACTCGAGCACATTGGGTTGCCGAACTTTCTAAGTGTCGATCTCGGAGGGAGACCCTCGAGGAGATACACGCTCGAGGTTTCGATCTTGCTGAAGAGATAAAAAGGGCCAAATAATTCGAAGCTGATGCTGAAGCCTTGTCTTCTGATAGCGACGGCGATGATGATGATGATGATGGTAGCAAGAGCGGGTCCGATAACGGGGGGAGCCCAGTGGAGAAGAGACCGCTCTCGATGATAACCCAGAAGCTTAGCTCTTAGCTTCTATGTTATATTTATTCATGTAAACAATCATTGTATATTTATACTAATATCGTTTTCTTTTACTGACTTGCTTCTGCTTTCTTGCCTTGTGAAGATTTCATTCATGCCTTGTGAATGTTTTCATAAGGATTTAGGCGATTTCATCGAATTCGACCTTCGTAGGCTTTATGGCCGAGTGAGTGTTTGCTCGAACTCGAAATAAAAGTAGCGTAGTCGAGTGAACATTTCGAACTCGAAGTAAAATAGCCCATAGTCGTAATGGTCGAGTGGGTGCTTGTTCGAACTCGAAGTAAGATAGCCCTTAGGCTTTAATAATTGAGTGAGTGATTGTTTCGAACTCGAACTAAAAGTATCTTAGCCCGTAGGCTTTTTATGACCGAGTGAGCGATTGCTCGAACTCGAAGTAAGATAGCCTTTAGGCTTTAATAATTGAGTGAGTGATTGTTTTGAACTAGAACTCAAAGTATCTTAGCCCGTAGGCTTTTTATGATCGAGTGACTGATTGCTCAAACGCGAAGTAAGATAGCCCTTAGGCTTTAATAATTGAGTGAGTTATTGTTTCGAACTCGAACTCAAAGTATCTTAGCCCGTAGGCTTTTTATGACCGAGTGAGCGATTGATCGAACTCGAAGTAAGATAGCCCTTAGGCTTTAATAATTGAGTGAGCGATTGTTTCGAACTCAAACTCAATGTATCTTAGCCCGAAAGCTTTTTATGAGTGAGTGATTGCTCGAACTCGAAGTAAGATAGCCCTTAGGCTTTAATAATTGAGTAAGTGATCGTTTCGAACTCGAACTCAAAGTATCTTAGCCCGTAGGCTTTTTATGATCGAGTGAGAGATTGCTCGAACTCGAAGTAAGATAACCCTTAGGCTTTAATAATTGAGTGGGCAATTGTTTCGAACTCGAACTCAATGTATCTTAGCCCGTAGGCCTTTTATGGGTGAGTGATTGCTCGAACTCAAAGTAAGATAGCCCTTAGGCTTTAATAATTGAGTGAGTGATTGTTTCGAACTCGAACTCAAAGTATCTTAGCCCGTAGGCCTTTTATGGGTGAGTGATTGCTCGAACTCAAAGTAAGATAGCCCTTAGGCTTTAATAATTGAGTGAGTGATTGTTTCGAACTCGAACTCAAAGTATCTTAGCCCGTAGGCCTTTTATGGGTGAGTGATTGCTCGAACTCAAAGTAAGATAGCCCTTAGGCTTTAATAATTGAGTGAGTGATTGTTTCGAACTCGAACTCAAAGTATCTTAGCCCGTAGGCCTTTTATGGGTGAGTGATTGCTCGAACTCAAAGTAAGATAGCCCTTAGGCTTTAATAATTGAGTGAGTGATTGTTTCGAACTCGAACTCAAAGTATCTTAGCCCGTAGGCCTTTTATGGGTGAGTGATTGCTCGAACTCAAAGTAAGATAGCCCTTAGGCTTTAATAATTGAGTGAGTGATTGTTTCGAACTCGAACTCAAAGTATCTTAGCCCGTAGGCTTTTTATGACCGCTTGTATAAAAAATTCTCTTGTTGGTGGTTGGCCTTTAAGCCTGTTTGAATCATGAAGCTGGAAGATCTTTTCAAAGTGTGAGATATCTGAAAAAAAGAAGAAGTTCTCCTTTATAAGTCATTATACATGTGTTTGTATGTTGTGCCAGAGTTCGAGCAAAACTACGTGGGCATGGTTCGTTTTGACCATTTGGCCCTTACACTTTTCTCTATCGAGACCCTGTTCGACATGAATTTGATATGAAACAACTTTCTTATACCGAACTTGATTTATTCGATTGGTAGCCCCCAGTATTCGAGGTTGATTACAAAGGAGCCTCATATACTATTGATTTATCCTCGGGTAGCACATAGTTGTTGCCTCATTAAAACCCTTGCCGGAAAAACCCATTTGGGATAAAAGCCGAACTAAGGAACAAAAAAGTACAACGCGTGCTTTGAAACCAGAGGTCTTGATTTATTTGTCAAATTTCTGCAATGAGTTAGTGTCGAATATATGTATATAGACGATAGAGAAGAGAAAATCATACCTTAACAATAATATCGTTTGAGAAGCGATATGTTCCAATTGTTTGGTAATGGTTTTCCATCCATTGCTCTAAGTTTATAAGACCCTTTCCCGGCTATATTGAGGACTTGACAGGGTCCTTCCCAATTTGGGCTTCCCTTTCCTTCATTAGGATCTCGAGTATTGACGGTGACCTTCCTTATGACCAAGTCCCCGGTCTTGAAATGGCAGAGGTTGGTTCTTCTGTTGTAGTAACTTTCGATTCGTTGTTTTTGTGCAGCCATTCGAACCAGTGTCGCTTCTCATTTTTTATCTAATAGTTTGAGGCTAATATCATTTCCACGTAGTTCGATTCTTCCGATGTATGTTGGAACCTTGCGCTTGGTTCCCCGACTTCGACCAGAATTAAAGCTTCGGAGCCATACACTAAGGAATATGGATTCGCTCCTGTACTGGATTTAGATGTTGTCCGATATGCTCAAAGGACTTCGGGCAAAATTTCTCTCCACTTTCCTTTGGCTTCGTTCAATCTTTTCTTTATGTTTTGGATGATAATCTTGTTCATTGATTCAGCCTGTCCGTTCCTACTAGGATGATATGGTGTTGACAGTATCCTTTTTATTTTATGATCTTCGAGAAATTTTGTCACTTTACCGCCGATAAATTGCTTACCATTGTCACATGTTATTTCTGCTGGTATACCAAATCTACACACGATGTGATCCTAGATGAAATCTGTAACCTCTTTCTCTCTTACTTTTTCGAACGCCTGTGCTTCAACCCATTTAGAGAAATAGTCAGTCATAAACAAAATGAATTTAGCTTTACCCGGGGCCGATGGTAGAGGGCCGACGATATCCATTCCCCATTTCATGAATGGCCATGGAGAAATGACTGAATGAAGCTTCTCTCCGGGTTGATGGATCATTGGTGCAAACCTTTGACATTTATCGCATTTACGAATGAACTCCTTAATGTCCTTTTCCATGCTATCCCAGTAGTATCCTGCTCTGATGATTTTGCGAATTAGTGGTCCGGTGCCGGAGTGGTTTCCACAGGTGCCTTCATGGACCTCTTGTAAAACATAATCGGTGTCCCCTGGTCCCAAGCATACTGCCAGTGGTCCGTCGAACGTTCTTCTGTACAATGTTCTATCTTCAACCAACGTGAACCGAGCAGCCTTGGTTCATAGAACCCTCGATTCTTTAGAGTTCGATGGGAGTTTTCCGTTCTTTAAGTATTCAATATACTTATTCCTCCAATCCTAGGTTAAGCTTGTGGAATTTATTTCGGCATTCCCTCCCTCAATTATAGATCTCGAAAGTTGAACGAAAGTCCCCGAGTCGATCTTATCTTCTTTGATCGACCACCCCAGATTTGCGAGTGCGTCGGCCTCACTGTTTTGTTCCCGAGGAACATGTTGTAGGGTCCATTCTTTGAAACGGTGTAGAGTTACCTGTAGTTTGTCCAAATACCTCTGCATCCTATCTTCTCGAACTTTGAAAGTTTTGTTCACTCGGTTCACCACTAGCAAAGAGTCACATTTGGCTTCAATGACTTCTGCTCCCAAGCTCTTAGCTAGCTCGAGACCTGCAATCATGGCCTCGTACTCGGCCTCATTGTTAGTTAATCTAGTAGTTTTGATGGATTGCCTAATAATGCCACCTGTGGGAGGTTTTAATACGATGCCAAGCCCGGATCCCTTCACATTTGAAGCACCATATGTGTAGAGGGTCCAAACCCCCGACGATGTACCTGATTTTAACAAGAGTTCCTTTTCAACTTCGGGTACTAGGGTTGGTGTGAAATCAGCCACTGAGTCTGCTAAAATTTGGGACTTGATGGCCATTCGAGGCTGATATTCAATATCGTACCCACTGAGTTTGACGGCCCATTTGGCCAGTCGGCCCAATAGTTCGGGCTTGTGCAAAATGTTTCGAAGTGGGAAAGTTGTTATAACGCATACGGGGTGACATTGAAAGTATGGTCTTAACTTTCTAGAGGCGCTTATCAATGCAAGCGCCAATTTCTCTAAGTGTGGGTATCTAGTATCTGCCTCTCCTAAGGTCCGACTTACATAATAAACAGGAAACTGCGTACCTTGCTCTTCTTGAACTAGGACACCACTTACCGCGATTTCTGATTCCGCTAAGTATAAGTAAAGCTTCTCATCTATCTTCGGAGTGTGAAGTGGTAGGCTCGATAGGTACCACTTCAGTTGTTCTAGTGCCTGTTGGCATTCCGGGGGTCCAGGTGAAATCGCTTTTCTTTTTGAGTAGAGAGAAGAATTTGTGTCTTCGATCTGACGACCTTGAAATGAATCGGCCTAAGGCAACTATCCGTCCGGTTAGCCTTTGCACTACTTTCATACTTTCCACGATGGTGATGTCTTCGATGACTTTGATTTTGTCGGGGTTGATCTCGATCCCCTGATCCGACACCATGAACTCGAGGAGCTTTCCCGATCCAACCCCGAAAGCACATTTCTCGGGGTTGAGCTTCATGTTGTATTTCCTTAAAATTTTGAACGTTTCCTGCAAATGAATCAAGTGGTCTTCTGCAAGTAAGGACTTAACTAGCATGTCATCAATGTAAACTTCCATCGATTTACCTATTTGTTCTTCAAACATTTTATTCACTAGGCGTTGGTACGTAGCCCCAACGTTTTTTAGCCCGAATAGTATTACATTATAGCAATAGGTTCCATACTTAGTGACAAATGAAGTTTTTTCTTGCTCCTCCGGGTTCATGCTAATTTGATTGTACCCGGAATAGGCATCGAGAAAAGTGAGGATCTCATGACCGGCTGAGGCATCGATCAAGCGATCGATGCTAGGCAGTGGAAAAGAATCTTTGAGGCATGCTTTGTTTAGATCTTTATAATCTACACACATTCTAAGTTTGTTCCCTTTTTTGGGGATTACAACCACATTGGCTAACCATTCGGGATATTTTACTTCCCGAATTGACCCTATTTTGAGAAGTTTAGTTACCTCATCTCGTACAAATGCGTGTTTTACCTCGGATTGAGGTCTTCTTTTTTACTTCACCAGTTTGAACCTAGGATCCAAACTTAGTTGGTGCATTGTTATCGATGGTGGGATCCTTGTCATGTCTAAATGGGACCAAGCAAAATAATCTATGTTATCAATAAGAAATTGAATAAGTTTTTTCCTGAGTTCGGGGGTCAACCCCGTTCCCAGGTATACCTTTCTCTCGGGCAGACATTCGATTAGTATAACCTGCTCTAGTTCTTCGATCGTTGACTTGGTGGCGTTGGAGTTGTCAGGGACGATAAGAGCTCGGGGTGTCGGAAACTCTTCCTCGTCATCTTCTATTTCCTGCTTCACTGATTCGGTCGAGACTGGCTGCTGGGATTGCTATCTGGTTTCTCGCCTATCTTCTGTGCTCGACCTTTCTGAGGCCGATAACGTTGGTATCAGTGTTATCTCATCAACCACAAACATTTCCTTCGCAACATGTTGCTCCCTGTATACTGTCTTCACGCCGTCCGATGTAGGGAATTTTATCACTTGGTTTAGAGTCGAAGGCACTGCCCTCATATTGTGGATTCATGGTCTTCCGAGTAGGGCATTGTACCTCATATCGCCTTCGATTACGTGGAACTTGGTGTTTTGGGTGGTTCCAGCCACATTTACGGGCAAAATAATTTCCCCTTTAGTTGTTTCACTGGCCATATTGAAGCCGTTTAAGACCTGAGCTGCGGGCACGACTTGATTCTGTAAACTAAGCTTCTCCACTACCCAAGACCGGATGATATTGGCAGAGCTACCTAGATCCACTAAGACACGCTTAACTTGAACTTTATTTAATAGGATAGAAATTACCAGAGCGTCGTTATGAGTTTGAGAGATGCCCTCGGCTTCTTCAATTCAGAATGATAAAGTGCCCTTGGGTACATAACCTCGAGTTCATTTTTCCCTATGGCCGGTATCTTGCCGTATTTGAGCACGGGTCCCTGTGGAGTATCGACCGCACCGATGATCATATGAATGATATGCAGAGGTTCCTCTTGTTTATCGTTTTTGCTGGCGTCCCTTTCTCCGAAGTGATTCTTGGCTCAGTCACTGAGGAACTCCCAAAGGTGGCCCTCATTGAATAGACGGGCTACCTCTTCTCTTAATTGTATGCAATCCTCGGTTCTATGTCCATGCGTACTATGATATTTGCACATCGAATTCGGGTTCCTTTGGGAAGGGTCGGTTTGTATGGGTTTGGGTCACCTAGTACCTTTGATTCTTCCGGTCGCCGATACAATGCCCGATGCGTTGACCTGAAAT
Organism: Nicotiana otophora; assembly: GCA_000715115.1. NCBI lineage: Eukaryota > Viridiplantae > Streptophyta > Magnoliopsida > Solanales > Solanaceae > Nicotiana > Nicotiana otophora. The sequence continues at coordinate 87,325 of AWOL01S0009933.1, forward strand.
TGTACTCTGAAAGTCGAGGTGCCTCTATAGGATCAACATATTTATCAAAGCCACTCTTGCTCATAAGCCCCCGAGAATTTTGCCCTCAATCACTCCTTCGATTGTTCTGAGCGGCATTGCACGTTGAACTATTGTTCATTCGATCTACGACGTACGGTTGGTATCGGTCTCTGTTCGGCCTTTTCTCTCTGTCGATGTCCCTCTGGTTTTTAATAGCTGTCCTGTTCTGATGCATGGATCCGGAAGGAGCTCCCAACTGGTCGTCTTCGACCCTAATTTTTGACTGATATCGGTTGTGCACATCCGCCCAAGTTATCGCTGGATACTCGATCAAATTGTGCTTCAGCCGACGTGATGCTATTGAACTTTGCTCGTTCAACCGTTGGGTGAAAGCTTGGACGGCCCAATCGTCTGTGACAGGTGGCAATTCCATGTGTTCCATTTGAAATCGGGACACGAACTCCCTCAGCATTTCATTACCCTTTTGTTTTACTTTGAAGAGGTCTGATTTCCTTGTTGCAACCTTTATGGCACCAGCATGTGCCTTTACAAACGAATCCACTAACATGGCAAAAGAATCGATGGAATTTGGTGGCAGATTATGATACCAAATCATCGCTCTCTTCGAGAGGGTCTCTCTGAATTTTTTCAATAACACGGATTCGATCTCACCGTCTTCCAAATCGTTACCCTCGATGGCACATGTGTAAGAGGTGACATGTTTGTTGGGATCAGTCGTACCGTTATATTTGGGAATTTCGGGCATACAAAACTTTTTGGGGATTGGTTCTGGGGCTGCACTCGAGGGAAAAGGCTTTTGTATGAATTTTTTCAAATCCAGCCCTTTTATCATTGTTGGAGTTCCCGAGATTTGATCGACCCTGGAATTATATGTTTCTACTTTTTTATCGTTGGCTTCAACTCGTTTTGTGAGTTCCTCAAGTAATTTAGTAATTTCGGGAGTAGTCCCCGATTCTTGCTCGTTTGACTTCACTATGGCTGGTTCCGTTCCGTGGGTGATTTCTCGAAGCGGATTGGGCTCCGGCCTGCTTTGTAGCCGAGTTTGGCTCTGCAACTGAGCTATCACTATTTGCTGGGCTTGTAACATCTCGAAGATCACTCATAAGCTGACTCCGATCTCCTCCACGTTATGGGTGTCTCGAGCTACGGATCGAGTACTGCCCTGAATGCTTTTTTCCGGTTCGGAACGTTGGTTTGCCTCAAGAGCCACTTGTGAATTGATATCTAGCGGCACTTCAACTTAGCTTTCAGGTAGTTCAACTCGAGCTTCAGTGACATCGTTAAGTGGCCTTCCGACCCTGGGTATCAAGTTGTTGGTTTCATCTTGAAGGCCGGCTTCGTGGTCGATAGGTAAAGCCATCAATCGAGGGTTTGCCATTGCTGATTCAAAGTTGTAAACTGGTGTGTGTTGTAGAATTGTATCAAACAACCACTGTTACCCTTAACCCCACGGTGGGACCAAACTGTTTACCCGGAAAATCAGATATAGTTAAATTTATAAGTAGTTCTAAGGATATGTGATATAGTTTGACATAAATCATACGTAGAAGTGGAAATTTTTAGATTGTTGGCTATAAAAACGGGAGATAAATTATTGAACAAGAAGAGTGAGTATGCTAAGTAAAAAAAGCTCAAGAGATTTATTCTTCAATAAGAGAAGTAGTCTTTTCTTACAATGTGTCAACCTGCTTTGTTCTTATAAGGATTGCCCCTTTTATAGTAGAGAGATCTTACTTTATTTATAATAAAAACATATAGTGGAGAACCCATGATGAATTGTCTCTTCCTCGATTCCCGCCAAGATTCTCTCCCCTAGTGCGGTTGCAACGACTCTTGTCTGCAAGCTCGATACTGGCTCGAGCTCGGTATTGGGTCGAGCCCTCAAGCTTGATTCGATGTCG